>JAUPTC010002232.1:0-15244 GCA_030762895.1 Sophora flavescens | reverse complement strand
TCGTCTATCACGAACACCGCACGAACGATGTCTCTAAGGTATCCACACGAGCAGATTCTGTGAACGTCCAACCTCACGAACCCGAAGCGTCTCCGTCTCACAGTGCTAGCTTCAAAACTGAGACTTGTTGTTCACACTTACTCTCTATGTGCGGCTAGGTTGAAAACCGTGGGTGCACAAAAGCTTAAGTGGCTACTTATAGTAGCACCTCCTTAAGTGAGTTAGTGAGCAACGTTTGACCTAAGCCCCATGTACTATGTGCTAGGCCCAATAGAAAAGTCCAACTCTCCTTTTAATGCTTCTTTTAATCCGCTCTTATGTGTGTGACCCTATAGGTCCCAAAACGTTAGTAGTAATATTAAATCCCATTTAATATTACAAACAGTGAGCGGTATCTAGTAATACATCACTGCTACCTAAGTAGTGAGAAAGTCAGTGATTTGACGAAACCTTTCTGTGACAAATATTCATGTGCATTATTATCCCTTTGTCCATACACTAGTGCAATAAGTGCTTTTTACGTTAGTTAAAATTGATTTTTTACGTCAGAATACTGACTGACGTAAATACAGCTGACGTTAATAGTTAATATTTTAACGTCAGTTGAGAACTGACGTTAAATATAAAACTATTAACGTCAGTTCTTTAACAAAACTGACGTTAATTTTGTAAAAATTAACGTCAGTTCTGTAAACAACTGACGTTAAACATAAAACTATTAACATCAGTTCTTTAAGACAACGGACGTTGATGTTGTTAAAACTAACGTCAGTTGTTATAAAGAACTGACGTTAAAGGTATCATTTTAACGTCAGTTGTAATAAACAACTGACGTTAATAGGTTTTTTTTTTTAAAATTCAGTTTTAAAATATCACTCCCCTCAGTTATCCCTGCATTCAGTCCCAAAGAATACGTAATATCACACACATTCAGAATTGCAACCGAAAATTGAACCATGGGGGGACTTAAACCCAAAACCCATGTATATATATATATAAATAAATTTTAGTTCCAATGTCTAAAAAACAAAACTATCTAAGGATATATATATATATATATATATATATATATATATATATATATATACATGTTATTAATTAGTTTCTAAAGTCTAACAAAAAAACTATTCATCTAAGTAGTGCAGAGGTATGTTGTCAATTCCTTTTTCAGCCGCATACTTGAAGAAGAATTCAGCGAAGCGCATCCTCAAGTCTCTTAACTCTTCTTCTTCAATAGGCGATTGGTCGATAAATGCCTAGACACGTAATAGATGCGGAGACTATGTTCAGCATATGAAGCATCACATAATAGTCGCACGACCACCCGTCAATTTGAAATCGAGACTACCAACAAAATTAATTTCAACGTTAGTTGAATATACATATAAATTAGTAATTATAATATTAATTATTTGATAAATAAACTACCAAACCTTGAGGATGTTCCATACAGGATTTGCTTTAGCCTTAGAAGTCCTACTTCTCCCGTTGGCGCAACTTATGCTAGTCGCCTTCAGCGTGCTATCATAAACAAATAATCATGTCGATCAATTAACAAACTCATATATCATGTGTGTAATAAACTAAAAACAACTGATATTAAAACTTAAATTAAATTTAAGATTAGTTACTTACTTATTTACAGCTTCCACCACCTTCGGTGGCGGATCTTGGTGGAGAGAGCAGAAGAATATGACAGTATGCCTAGACGGGTGAAGTACCAACAACTGCCAATGGCGTTCCATACAGTAGGGAGCCAGATATAATTCTTTCGGATTGTCTCCCAACAAGTTCCCTAAGTATTTACTCAATTCATCTTTAGCAAAGAATTCGGGCACAAGGATTGACGGATCTAAGAAACCGTAAACTGATGCAACGCCCTTATCAAGCTGAGGACGATGGAGATACCTAAGATATGAAAAGGTGTGGATGTTAATTACATAATATATATATTGAAATTAAAATAAATTATTAAATGGAAAAATACCAAAAATAAATAAGTTATAAAATTAAAATTAACTTACGTGCACCAGAGACTGATGACATTGTTGTTCATCCAGATGTTATTTCTGCAGGCGTTCCCGAGATCGTCACTAACAAAGGAAAATATCCTCTGTTGATCTGGGCGTGCCACCCATCCATCGTGATCCAATGGACATACAAAAATCTCAAACGCATAATCCTCACCAAGTGAGAACAAACGAGTGATAGGTGACAGCGACACCGACGTCGACTTGGCCTTCAGTTTAGGAAAAATAAAATAGATAAGTTGTTGATAATTAAAAAAAACACAAGTAATTATTTGACTAATTTGGACATTAATAATGAATAAATACCTTTGTTAACATTTCGAGCTCACGTCGTTTGGAGTCCAACTCAAGCTCACGCCTTTTAATTTCCAACTCATGCTCATGGCGCTGGACTTCCAACTCCTGCTCCCTAGCAGCCAACTCATCGTCCTCCACATGTGCCCTACTAAAACTCTCTTTTGTACTCACATGTGAAGGGTTGGCAAGCCCTGCGGTGTCCTGGGATGTACCGACGGAGGAAAGCTCTCTGGCAAGCGCCTACTTGAATTCTGGGTTGGATATTAAGCCTTGCATCAGATGTGATGTAATAGCTGGGTTGGACATGAGGTGCTGAGTAATGTCAGCCAAAATTGATGCTTCATTGATCACCCGCTTTCGTGAAGCAGACTTCCCATAATATTGTTTGATGGTCACATTCCCAGGAACACCGAGAACCCGACCAGGATGAACTTTCTTGCCTAGAGCAGTCATCAAGACGTCCTGCCGTCCAGAAGGGACAAATGCGCCCTGGGAGGATTTTGCTTTAAGATCCATCTACAATGAAAAAAAATGAAAAAACGTGCAAGTGAAAAGTGTTGCAAATATCTATACAAATATCAATTGAAATCAAGTTAATTATTTACTTACAATCTTATCTGCCACTTCGCGAGTGGCATCAGCTTTAAAAGATCTCGTCTTTGTCATGCGGCCGGCTAACCAGACATCCTCGCGGTCGATGTCCGACGCAGGACTTGATGGTGTGACCTCAGGCACCTCTCCTCTTTCAATCCTAGCAGAGTGCTCTTCCTGCTTCGCCCTCAGCCTATCCGCCATCATCTGCTCGATCCGAGTCCGGTACCCACCCTGAGACATGGTGTGGCGGTGGACGTTCTTCGCCTGATTCTGCCGACCCTTATTTGCCTTAGCCTATTCAAACTAACACACATAATTAAATACAGTTAAATGATCTATAATAAGCATACAAAATTAACTTAATCAACCAACCTGAAATTCTACATCCTGTCGACTCCTGGCAAACATATCCCAAGTATCCTGATCAATCCAGGGATAATCCGAGAACATTTTATCAAGCCGCTTCTTCCCAGATACATAGTACCTGGTAAGATCATGCTTGAACCCATTCCAACGCTTTGATGCCATTTTCATACATTTATGACGATGATCCTCGTCATTTGGCACAGTCCAAGCTACCTACACATTAGATACATATATAACAACTGGATGGATTATAACTCGGATAATTATCTAATAATGTAAATCAAACGAATGTAAAGGTAAAATACCGTGATAGCCTCCCAAATCTGATCCTTAACGTTCTGTGGAACGTCATTCCAGTGGTTGTAGTTGATGCTTACGTCTTTGCTTCATTGTAGAAACACCCACTTATTAAATTCTTTAACACGGGGTCCATGGGCATTTAGATTAGCATCGAAGGACACCTCAAGCTTCGTCCGCTCTGCTGTCCTTCTCTAGTTTCTTCAACGAGGTGGCTCCTCTACCCCGTTTCCTATGAGCCTGTGATGTCTGTATGGACAAAAAAAAAATGATAAAATAGAGGGTTGTAACATTATAAACTTACATTAAAAAGAAGGACTAAAGATAGTATATAACATGTAAACTTACACTAGAATCAGGCGTAGGCGTGATCGGGTCCTGCGAAACCCCCACAGTGTCCTCCCGTGCATGTGGGCTATCCGACTGATCCATATGTATGCCTGTTCAGAAACAATATATATGTATTAACATAGGTTATAACTCAAAATAAATACAGAAGTATAAATAAAAATAACTAGATAGGTCCTATAGATATACAAAACATCTATATATCCAAAATAAGGACAATACGGGAGATTGAAAACTATAGTTTTTGAAGATTAATGCCAAGCACTAGTCATGGCCTGGTCGTGATGTCCATCACGGCCATAACGTGCCAACTGAACCAGACCCTCATAGGCAGAACTGATCACGGCCTAGCCGTGATGAGCATCACGGCCGTGACAGATCAACCAGCAGAGCAACATGCACTCAAAACCAAAAATAGAGACATTCCAAACAACTCAAACTCACGGTTTAAATTTACAACTACTGAGACTACAGTTTCAACATGCACTCAAAACAAAAAATAGAGACATTCCAAACAACTCAAACTCACAGTTTCAAGTATCAACTACTGAGATTACAGTTTCAAACCAGCAGAGCAACATGCATGCACTCAAAACCAAAAATAAAAAAATGTGCCCTAATTAAAGACTCACCAGAAATAGGCGCTCGCATGGTGGTGGTGGGGGGGGAAGCTCGAGTGGTGGCCAACGTTCGATGTGGTTATTGAGAGCAGAGGGACAAGGAGAGTTAGTGCGCGGGAAGGGGAAAGAGAGATGTCAAGTTATTGCAAAGAATGAGCGGGAAAGACAGAGTTAGGGGTTAAGAGTGAACCTCACGTTCGTGGCGAAGAAGCCCTCGCGGTGGTTGCGGTGGAGATGAGCTCGCGATTAGGGCAGAGTGAGAGTGAGAGCGAGAGTGAGGGTTAAGAGTGAGGGGTTGACCAAGATGAAAAGAGACGTAAAGAGAAGTGCAGAAGGCGCGCGGGTGTAAACGTTATAATTAAAATAAAACAACATTTTACGTCAGTTGTTAGTAAAAACTGACGTTAAAGGTCATATATTTAACGTCAGTTGTATTAAGAAACTGACGTTAAAAACTTCTTACGTCAGTTGTATTACACAACGGACGTTAAAAGTTTATTAGTTTCTGCAAAAACATTCATTCCTTTGACTATTGTGCTACTTACCCATTCACCTTTAATTTGTACCTAATCCTCTTAATGGGCCTTAAGTTTATAAGTTTTCAAGAAAATCAGAATAGCTTAGTAACTTCATCCACTGCTCCTATAAATAGCTTCCTTCCATCCTTTTAATTTTTCTGCTTCACAATATGGCTCTGCCATGGAGACTAACTTCATCACTCTTTCTTCCTATTCCTAGACTCAAAGATCTTTGTCTTAATGGTCAAACAACTTCTGAGTTTGAGTAAATCACATTACATGGATATTAAGGTTGGGTGAATCACGTAATGTGATTCTCTCACTTTATTTCATCCCCGTCATCCCTTTCACTTTGCTTTGGAAGCAAGTGATTGTGGATTCAAGATGATGCATCAAGGAATTCCACTGAAGAAGAAAGATGCAAAGATCCATTTCACTTTGCTTTCGCTGCTAGTGACTGAGGATTTACTTTGCATCATGGAATTCAAGTGAGGGAGGAGGTGATGCATCCATTGGAGTTTCTGATGACAGGACTAAGAAGAAAATGATGTTGATGCATAAACTTTTTTATATTTTAGGTCTATGTTGCAGAAATTTTTTATCTTTTAATCATGTAATTTTAACTTATGAATCGCTTCAATGTCATACGATTTAATTATACATATAACTTGTTTTATGTTAAGTGTTTATTTATTTTAATTTGCACAAGAATTTGTTTACTAATTCAAGCTAATTAATAAAAATTAAAAATAAACTTGTATAAAAAAAAGGTTTAGAAATAAACTGCAGTACTATATGGAGTGATCTGCGTTAAGAGGGACAACAGGGACATGACAACCAATGAAATGAGTTTCATAATTATTTACGTCAGTTATTTATAGAAGTGACGCAAATAGTGATTTAATATTTACAAACTGCCACCACCTCATTTTTAACATCAACTTAATTTATGACTGCCAAGTTCCCGTATATTAATTACATTATTTCCAATATTGATTCTGCATGTTTATAATATATAGGATTATTTACGTCAGCTATTTATTTAACTGAAGTAAAAAATCAAACTTTTAACGTCAGTTTTTTAAAAAACTGACGTTAACAATAAATATTTTTTATTTTAAAAACACTTTTAACGTCAGTTTTTTTAAACAACTGACGTTAAAAGTGTATAGATATCTGCAAAAACATTCATTCCTTTGACTAGTATGCTACTTACCCATGCACCTTGTAACTCAATCCTCTTAATGAGCATTAAGTTTATAGACAAGTTTTCAAGAAAATCAGAATAGCTAGCTTAGTAACTTTTCATCAACTGCTCCTATAAATAGCTTGCTCCCATATATCCTTTTAATTTTCTGCTTCACAATATGGCTCTGTCGTGGAGATTAACTTCATCACTCTTTCTTCCTATTCCTAGACTCAAAGGTCTTTGTCTTAATGGTCAAACAACTTCTGAGTTTGAGTAAATTACATTAAATGGGTGATAAGTTTGAGTAAACTACATTATGTGAGTTGCTCACCTAATCACCTTCCGGAGAATCAGCTGCTGGAGGGCTAATCAGGTGCTCGGGGGTCACAGTTCCAAAACCTCAGCTTTGGCAGCAAGTGACCATCTTGGAAGTCTCTGGAACCACTGTCTTTGCTTGAAACAGATCTAGTGCACCTGTTTTTGCCTCTCTCTTGAGCTCTCTCATGCCCCCCAGTTTTCTGAGGTCTTCGGAGTATATATAGTTTTCCCTTTGGCATATTTCATAAAACTCTCTGATGGGATGTAGCTTTAATGTTTAGGATTTTAAATCCTTTCAATGTAACTTTTTATAGGATTTTAAACCCTTTCAATGTAACTTTTTATAGGATTTTAAACCCTTTCAATCTTCTGTATCAGTCTGTATTACACTTCATGACTGAGATCCGGTTTGGGTTATTGATTCATCATATATTTCGCACATATATTTTAGTTTTCAAAACAGAAACACAAAACATCAAAGCAATTCATGTGAAACTGAAACTTTGAGGAAGGCAATGCGGAAGGGATCGTATACTAGATAAAAAAAATTATTAAAATAACCTTTAACGTCTGTTGATGTAAGGACTGACGTTAAAAGTGAAGTGACTTAATTTTAACGTCAGTTCTTTATCGAACTGACATTAAAATGTTCACTTTTAACGTCAGTTCTTTATTGAACTGACGTTAAAAGTGAGTCACTTCACTTTTAACGTCAGTCATTAAAACAACTGACGTTAAAATTGAATTAATGAAGTCTGATATTTACAAAACTGCCACCGCCTCCTTTTTAACGTCTAGCTTTTGGTTAACTGATCTAAACCTTTACCGTCTAATGTATATTTTCCACTAGTGATATATCTATATTGAACACAAGGCATAGAATGTGTCACCCTTGTATGGTTCAATATTATGTTCCTTGATACCCGAGTAGACTTAACAACAAATGAGGTCAATATCTCATATTGACTCATTTCAGCACGACCATGCATTTTACAGTCTCACTCTATCAGGGGGCCCACAGATATTACTCCTGTTATGTAGGAGGGACAAATTCCATCTAGGTCACTCACATCCCTCTGCATGGCTCGTGGTATGCCCAATGACCGTCTTTATAATCATCCTATTACAGATGACGTTTGACGATATTAAAGCACACGACTCCTCATGTAGGGATCGTAGTGATTTCAGGTCGAAGGATTACATACACCATTGTCACTATGAGAACTACTTATGACACTCACATAACGCTCCATGTAGTGTTCTCATGGTGGGTCAATCTAGTACATCATTACTCTAATGTGTACCTATGTGGCGACTCGATATCTCATATCCATGACCCGTGAGATATGGCCATCAGCCTACACACATAATAGTCTCAATGTATTATTATTGTCCTTATTAATAAAATACTTGACTACGGATATTTAAGAATAGGATTTCATTGTTCAATAGTGTCTCACGATCAAGTCATATACTTGATATTCTATTAAACTGAAATTTCTATTCTAAGGACTTTATTATGTTTAAACAAGTAACACAATAAACTGGAATGCCTCATATCATATATATATAATAGCAAGATACCAATGTAAGTCTAAAGAAATACACTGGCCTCTAGGGCTTACACCAACAATCTCCCACTAGCATTAGAGCCAATCAGGCATAAATCTAATGCCCATCAATCTAGTGTGACCTTCATGCTTCTGTTGAGCAAGAGGTTTCGTAAGTGGATCAACAACGTTATCAAGCGTTGGTACTCTGCATATTTTCACATCTCCTCTATCGATAATCTCTCGAATGAGATGGAAGCGCCTAAGTATATGTTTGGATCGCTGATGAGATCTAGGTTCCTTAGCTTGTGCAATGGCCCCATTGTTATCACAATAGAGATCAATGGGGTCCACAATACTAGGAACTGTACCAAGCTCAGTAATGAACTTCCTGATCAAAACAGCCTCCTTTGCTGCATTGGAGGCGGCAATATACTCAGCCTCTGTAGTAGAATCGGCAACTGTCTCCTGCTTTGAACTCTTCCATCTCACAGCCCCGCCATTCAGGCAGAACACATAACCAGATTGCGATCTGGAATCATCCTTATCGATCTGGAAGCTAGCATCGGTGTAACCTATTACAGCAAGCTCTTCCTCGCCTCCATATACCAAGAACGAATCCTTAGTTCTTCTCAAGTACTTAAGGATGTTCTTGACAGCAGACCAGTGACTTTCACCGGGATCAGACTGGTACCTGCTCGTTATGCTTAAAGCATACAATACATCTGTTCGAGTACATAACATGGAATACATGATAGATCTAATTGCGGATGCATATGGAATCTTATTCATGCGATCCCTTTCTTCTTGAGTGGAAGAGGATTGTGCCTTTGATAGGCATATACCATGTGACATAGGCAAGATTCCTTTCTTGGATTCATGCATGTTAAAGCGTCTCAACACTTTGTCTATGTATGTACTCTGACTTAGGCCAAGCAATTTCAGCAATCTATCCCTGTAGATCCTGATTCCCAATACATAGGTAGCTTCACCCAAATCTTTCATAGAGAAGCAATTCCCTAACCATGTCTTTACACTTTGTAGTGTAGGGATGTCATTTCCAATGAGTAATATGTCATCTACATATAACACCAAAAAAACAACAATGCTCCCACTAACCTTCTTGTAGACACAAGGTTCATGTTCATTTTTGATGAATCCGTACTGTCTTACAGCATCATCAAAACGAAGGTTCCAACTTCTGGAAGCTTGCTTCAATCCATAGATTGATCGCTGCAATTTACATACCTTTCCGGAATCCTCTGAAATGTCAAAGCCTTCAGGTTGTGTCATGTACACATCCTCAAGAAGCTTTCCATTAAGGAAGGCAGTTTTGACATCCATCTGCCATATCTCATAATCATGGTATGCAGCGATAGCAAGTAAGATCCGGACGGATTTAAGCATCGCAACAGGTGAAAAGGTCTCATCATAGTCGACACCATGAATTTGCTTGAAACCCTTGGCCACCAATCGTGCCTTAAAGGTATGTACTTTACCATCCATGTCAGTTTTCTTTTTGAAAACCCACTTGCACCCTATAGGTTTTACCCCTTCGGTGGCTCTACCAAGGTCCATACCTGGTTGGTGTACATGGAATCCATCTCGATTTCATGGCCTCAAGCCACTTCTCGGATTCTCGGGCCGTGATGGCCTCCTGGTAAGTCACAGGCTCATCTTGATCCACGAGCAATACATCACCTTGTGGAGTCATGAGAAATCCATATCTCTCAGGCTGGTGACGTATCCTGTTAGACCTACGCTGGTCTTGTGCTACTGGAGCAGGTTGTTCCTCCACAACATTTTGTGAAGGTTGCTCATGTTCCACCAATGGTAGGTCACTACTCTGTGATTCTTGAATTTCTTCAAGTTCTATCTTCCTCCCACTGTTTCCTATGGAGATAAACTCCTTTTCTAGGAATACACCAGTCCGTGCGACAAACACTTTGCCTTCGGAAGGATTGTTGAAATAATATCCCTTGGTTTCTTTGGGATACCCCACAAAGAAGCATTTATCAGATTTGGGATCAATCTTATTAGAAACTTGACGTTTTACATATGCTTCAGAACCCCAAATCTTCATAAAAGACATGCTGGGTCGTCTACCAGTCCATATCTCATATGGTGTATTTTCTACTATTTTGGATGGAACACGATTAAGTGTAAAAGCTGCTGTTAATAGAGCATGTCCCCAGAAAGAGTTTGGAAGGTTTGCATGACTCATAATAGACCGAACCATGTCCAACAAGGTTCGATTTCTCCTCTCAGAAACACCATTCCATTGTGGTGTTCCAGGTGGAGTGAGTTGAGATAAAATTCTACACTCTCTTAGATGATCATCAAACTCTAGGCTCAAATATTCACCACCTCGATCTGATCGAAGAGTTTTAATATTCTTACCAAGTTGGTTTTGTACCTCATTTTTGAATTCCTTGAACTTTTCAAAGGATTCCGATTTATGTTTCATAAGATACACAAATCCATATCTACTGAAATCATCAGTAAATGTGATGAAGTACTGAAAACCACCTCTAGCCAATGTGTTTAGGGGTCCGCATACATCGCTATGTATAAGACCCAAAAGATCGTCGGCTCTTTCACCTTTGCCGGTGAATGGAGCTTTAGTCATCTTTCCCAATAAACAAGACTCACATATCTCATATGATTCATAATCAAATGAGTCCAAGAGTCCATCTTTATGGAGCTTCGAAATGCGCTTCTCATTTATATGGCCTAAACGACAATGCCAAAGATAAGACGGGTTCAACTCATTTGGTTTGAACCTCTTAGTATTTATGTTATAGATGGGCATTTCAAGATCAAGGACATAAAGTCCATTAGTCATGTGTGCACTAGCATAGAAAATATCATCCAAATAAATAGAACAACTTTTGTTCTTTATTATAAAAGAAAAACCAATCTTGTCCAAACAAGAAACGGAAATGATATTCCTGCTAATCGCAGGCACAAAATAACAGTTCTCTAACTGAATAGTAAGCCCAGTGGGCAAAGTCAATACATAAGTCCCTACAGCTAAAGCAGCAACCTTTGCTCCATTTCCGACTCGTAGATCGACTTCGCCCTTTGTCAATGGTCTACTCCTGTTTAGATCCTGCACATTTGTAAAAATGTGAGAACCACATCCAGTATCTAATACCCATGATGCAGAAGTAGATAAATTGACTTCTATAACAAACATACCTGAAGCGGAAGTCTCACTTCCCTTCTTCTTCTTGATTTCTTCCAGGTATTTTGGGCAGTTCCTCTTCCAATGTCCGGTCGGACCACAGTGGAAGCAATTTCCTTCCTTAGCCACACCACCCACAGGCTTCAAGCCAGAAGTACTTGGCTTGGTCTTGTTGATGGCCTTGCCCTTGCCCTTGCCCTTTTGTTTGTTCTTGGGCTTCTTGGGCTGCTTCTTGCTATTTCCAGCCTGGACCATCAAAATGGCCTTCCCCTTTCCTTTGTTAATATTTTGTTCAGCAGTTCTCAACATGCTCAACAATTCTGGCAAAGGTTTGTCGAGATCATTCATATTAAAGTTCATGACAAACTGACTATAGCTCTCAGGCAACGATTGCAGAACTAAGTCGGTGGCCAACTCTTGGCCTAAAGGAAATCCCAGTCTCTCGAGATTCTCAATGTACCCGATCATCTAGAGTACATGAGAACTCACAGGGCTTCCTTCTGCCAATTTACACTGGAAAAGGGCTCTGGAAATTTCGAACCGCTCATGCCTTGCTTGCTCTTGGTAGAGCAGCTTGAGGTGCACGATCATATCGTACGCCTCCATGGTCTCATGTTGCTTTTGCAGCTCAGAGGTCATGGTAGCAAGCATAAGACAACCGACATCTAAGGCGTCATCCTGATGCTTCTTATAAGCATCCCTGTCAACCCTAGGAGCACTTGAAGCCGGTGGCTCCTCAGGAATAGGCTCCTCAAGAACATACAGCTTTTTCTCATGTTTGAGGACAATCCTCAAGTTTCTGTACCAGTCCAGAAAATTTGTCCGGATAATTTATCCTTCTCAAGGACGGATCGCAATGACAGGTTACTTGATGTGTTTGATGCCATGGTAATCTACAAAGATAAATATGCAAAATATAAGTATCATGCCATGAAGTTATTTAATAAGGTCTTTAATTAAATACGCCTCCCACTATTTTACTCAAAATAATGACCCTCATCATTGATTCAGAAAATCCCGTTGGAAGATTTTCTAGCTTTGGCTGATCACTTAAAATTCGGTTATTTAGGTAGGAAACACTTTCTGATTGCATCTCATGTAACTCTTGGACAGTTGGGTGAATAACTCTTATTCAAATCCATCACATGGACTAAAGTCCAACTTATAAGCCTTTAAGCCTTTCAATCCTATTGAAGTTGGCTTAGTTAAGTCAGACCCAATGGATAGCAGTTGAACATTACATTTGTCCCATCGCATCTTACTAGTATAGATAAAGGTACCCCGCTTTGGCGGACCCACACTTAATCGATCCTAGTCTTGACGAGTGCCATGCATTGGAAGGCCTTTAAATGTGACTTAATATTTCCTTTTGAGGGATTTGATTAAATTTTGATCTCATCATTTGTTAAACTCTTTAACTTATTATTTACATACATGCATCTCATACATATATTAGTTAAACTCTTTTAACATACTATATACATACATGCATCTCATACATATATAAGGCAAATAAATGTGATATGGTTATGGCCCCTAACGCATTGATTCTCCCAAGCCAATGAGAGAATCTAAACTTAAACCTAGGAGCGTCCAAGCTTCTCCAAGCATGATCTCCCAGAGGATGACGTCTTCTTGTCTCCATCATTACATTACATAAACAGAAACCTCATTTTACATATGAGGGGAGTGAGATGAGAAAAGAAGATACATATGGAATATAAGAGAAAGGCACGGCACGCAGGATATATAACAACATATGGAATATACATAAGGCCATAACCATTCACCATACATCACCAAATAAATAGTAACAACCAATAATAATACACAATTATTATTATTATTAAGTTTATTAATTAGAGATTTCAAAATCTGAATTTTGAAAACATAACATATATATAACAAATCACATTTATTATATTTGATGTTACTATAAATCACATTTATTGTAATTGATGTTACTATAAATCACATTTATTGTAATTGATGTTACTATTAGTTAAGTATTTCAAAATATGAATTTTGAAACCATATCATATATATAACAAATCACATTTATTATAATTGATATCGTTATTAAATGGTGACATAAAAGATTTCAAAATTGAATTTTCTCTCCGAAGTGTGCCTCGCTTCCTTGGCGGCTAGGGCTTAAACCTTTCAACCCTAAAACCGCAAGGCTCTTGAACACTTCACGTTGCAAGGAACGGCGGCTACGGTTTCAACCCTTGGAACCTCAGCCGCAACAACATGAACTCTTCATGTCTGAAACCCCTTAACGCCGCCAACAGAGAACTGAAACCAATCATGTTTAACATCAACATTTGACGCCATCGCAGAACATAATAAGGATTCAGAACCAATGTACATATCGCATACATACACAAACATGCAATAGACGCATATATCATATGCATACGAAAATTACAGAAACAAGGTTTCACAAAACGGATGCAAACGATTTTCAAAAAACAATTTTCAGAAAAACGATTCACATTATAAACATGTTGTCATACATAACAGGTAAACCACGTAACAGAATCATGGTTTCGCAAGCGGCTCTGATACCACTGTTGGGAATTTGCGTATAAAACAAAAAGAAACGCAGTGGAAAAATTCCCATCGAAGGATCCTTGCGAATGGTCATGATTCATGATTAGAAGGTTTACCTCTTGAAGTGATGGCTGTTGATCAGAATTCGTCTATCACGAACACCGCACGAACGATGTCTCTAAGGTATCCACACGAGCAAATTCCGTGAACGTCCAACGTCACGAACCCGAAGCGTCTTCGTCTCACAGTGCTAGCTTCAAAACCGAGACTTGCATTTCACACTTACTCTCTATGTGCGGCTAGGTTGAAAACCGTGAGTGCACAAAAGCTTAAGTGGTCTACTTATAGTAGCACCTCCTTAAGTGAGTTAGTGAGCAACGTTTGACCTAAGCCCCATGTACTATGTGCTAGGCCCAATAGAAAAGTCCAACTCTCCTTTTAATGCTTCTTTTAATCCGCTCTTATGTGTGTGACCCTATAGGTTCCCAAAACGTTAGTAGTAATATTAAATACCATTTAATATTACAAACAGTGAGCGGTATCTAGCAATACATCATTGCTACCTAAGTAGTGAGAAAGTCAGTGATTTGACAAAACCTTTCTGTGACAAATATTCATGTGCATTATTATCCCTTTGTCCATATATCTATATTGAACACAAGGCATAGAATGTGTCACCCTTGTATGGTTCAATATTATGTTCCCTGATACCCGAGTAAACTTAACAACAAATGAGGTCAATATCTCATATTGACTCATTTCAGCACGGCCATGCATTTTACAGTCTCACTCTATCAGGGGGCCCACAGATATTACTCCTGTTATGTAGGAGGGACAAATTCCATCTAGGTCACTCACATCCCTCTGCATGGCTCGTGGTATGCCCAATGACCGTCTTTATAATCATCCTATTACAGATGACGTTTGACGATATTAAAGCACACGACTCCTCATGTAGGGATCGTAGTGATTTCAGGTCGAAGGATTACATACACCATTGTCACTATGAGAACTACTTATGACACTCACATAACGCTCCATGTAGTGTTCTCATGGTGGGTCAATCCAGTACATCATTACTCTAATGTGTACCTATGTGGCGACTCGATATCTCATATCCATGACCCGTGAGATATGGCCATCAGCCTGCACACATAATAGTCTCAATGTATTATTATTGTCCTTATTAATAAAATACTTGACTATGGATATTTAAGAATAGGATTTCATTGTTCAATAGTTTCTCACGATCAAGTCATATACTTGATATTCTATTAAACTGAAATTTCTATTCTAAGGACTTTATTATGTTTAAACAAGTAACACAATAAACTGGAATGCCTCATATCATATATATATATAATAGCAAGATAC
>JAUPTC010002231.1:0-15249 GCA_030762895.1 Sophora flavescens | reverse complement strand
TTAAGTGAAGGAACATTTTGGACTATGCACTGATCCGTGCCAAAGACCTCGGGACCCAAGTTAGCCTTGATTTTGGCATAATTTGAAAATACTTGTGAAACCTGAAATTGTAGGTCTCTTCCTTATCATTCTAGGGACAACAAGTTCACCAAAATCCGATATTTGTAGCTATTGTTATGCTCTGCGCAAGGGAAAAAGGTCAAGATGAATGAAAAATCTGAAAATTAACAATGTTTAGCAATTAAGCCCAATAATGTAAAAGCAAAAACAATGATTGTAAAAGTTGTCTAATTTCTGTCTCTCTATGACTTGTGTGCCTGTAAACAGCTATTTAAGCTTATTAATCCAGACCTAACCCTAAACCAAATTAAGGGCCTCTGAATAAGCTTTCTAACAAGGTATCATATGCCTAAATTGGGCTTGTGATGAGTAAGTTAGGCCCATTTAAGTGAAGGAAAATCATGGACTGCGCACTGATCCGCGCTAGAGAACTAGGGACCCAATTTAGCCTTGATTTGGCCTAATTTGACAATTCTTGTGAAACCTGAAATTGTAGGTCTCTTCCTTATCTTTCTAGGGACAGCAAGATCACCAAAATCCGATATTTGTAGCCCCAGTTATGCTCTGCGCAAGGCAACAAGGTCAGGATGAGTGAAAAATCCGAAAATTAATAATGTTTAGCAATTAAGCCTAATTAAGCCCAATAATGTAAAAGCAACAACAATGATTGTAAAAGTTGTCTAATTTCCGTCTCTCTCTGGATTGTGCGGCTGTAAACTGCTATTTAAGCTTATTAATCCTTACCTAACACTAGACCAAATTAAGGGCCTCTGAATAAGCTTTCCAACAAGGTATGATATGCCTTACTTGAGCTTAAAATGAGTTAGTTTGGCCCATTTAAGTGAACGAACATCATGGACTGCGCACTAATCCGCGCCAGAGATCTTGGGACCCAATTTAGCCTTTATTTTGCCCGAAATTGGCAATTCTTGTGACACCTGAAATTGTAGGTCTCTTCCTTATCTCTCAAGGGACAGCAAGATCAGCAAAATCCGAATATGCAGCTCTAGTTATGCTCTGCGCAAGGCAACAAGGTCAGGATGAGTGAAAAATCGGAAAATTAACAATGTGTAGCAATTAAGCCCAAAAATGTAAAAGCAAAAAGAATGATTGTAAAAGTTGTCTAATTTCTGTCTCTCTCTGGCTTGTGAGGCTGTAAACTGCTATTTACGCTTATTAATTCTGATCTTACCCTAGACCAAATTAAGGGCATCTGAATAAGCTTTCCAACAAGGTATCATATGCCTTAATTGGGCGTAAGATGAGTAAGTTAGGCCCATTTAAGTGAAGGAACATTATGAACTGCGTAATTATCCACGCCAGAGAATTCGGGACCAAATTTAGCCTTGATTTTGGCATAATTTGACAATTCTTGCGAAACCTGAAATTGTAGGTCTCTTCCTTATCTTTCTGGCGACAACAAGATCATCAAAATCCGATATTTGTAGCTCGAGTTATGCTCTGTGCCTGGCAATAAGGTCAGGATGAGTGAAAAATCCGAAAATTAACAATGTTTAGCATTTAAGCCTAATTAAGCCCAATAATGTAAAATCAATAACAATGATTGTAAAAATTGTCTAATTTTCGTCTCTCTGTGGCTTGTGCGACTGTAAACTGCAATTTATGCTTATTAATCATGACCTAACCATAGACCAAATTAAGTGCCTCTGAATAAGCTTTCCAACAAGGTATCATATGCCTTAACTGGGCTTAAGATGAGTAAGTTAGGCCCATTTAAGTGAAGGAACATTTTGGACTGTGCACTGATCCGTGCCAAAGACCTCGGGACCCAAGTTAGCCTTGATTTTGGCATAATTTGAAAATACTTGTGAAACCTGAAATTGTAGGTCTCTTCCTTATCATTCTAGGGACAACAAGTTCACCAAAATCCGATATCTGTAGCTATTGTTATGCTCTGCGCAAGGCAAAAAGGTCAAGATGAATGAAAAATCTGAAAATTAACAATGTTTAGCAATTAAGCCCAATAATGTAAAAGCAAAACCAATGATTGTAAAAGTTGTGTAATTTCTGTCTCTCTATGACTTGTGTGCCTGTAAACAGCTATTTATGCTTATTAATCCAGACCTAACCCTAAACCAAATTAAGGGCCTCTGAATAAGCTTTCTAACAAGGTATCATATGCCTAAATTGGGCTTGTGATGAGTAAGTTAGGCCCATTTAAGTGAAGGAAAATCATGGACTGCCCACTGATCCGCGCTAGAGAACTAGGGACCCAATTTAGCCTTGATTTGGCCTAATTTGACAATTCTTGTGAAACCTGAAATTGTAGGTCTCTTCCTTATCTTTCTAGGGACAGTGAGATCACCAAAATCCGATATCTGTAGCTCCAGTTATGCTCTGCGTAAGGTAACAAGGTCAGGATGAGTGAAAAATCCGAAAATTAACAATGTTTAGCAATTAAGCCTAATTAAGCCCAATAATGTAAAAGCAACAACAATGATTGTAAAAGTTATCTAATTTCCGTCTCTCTCTGGATTGTGCGGCTGTAAACTGCTATTTAAGCTTATTAATCCTTACCTAACACTAGACCAAATTAAGGGCCTCTGAATAAGCTTTCCAACAAGGTATGATATGCCTTACTTGAGCTTAAGATGAGTTAGTTTGGCCCATTTAAGTGAACGAACATCATGGATCGCGCACTAATCCACGCCAGAGATCTTGGGACCCAATTTAGCCTTGATTTTGGCCGAAATTGGCAATTCTTGTGACACTTGAAATTGTAGGTCTCTTCCTTATCTCTCAAGGGACAAAGCAAGATCACCAAAATCCGAATATGCAACTCTAGTTATGCTCTGCGCAAGGCAACAAGGTCAGGGATGAGTGAAAAATCGGAAAATTAACAATGTGTAGCAATTAAGCCCAAAAATGTAAAAGCAAAAAGAATGATTGTAAAAGTTGTCTAATTTCTGTCTCTCTCTGGCTTGTGAGGCTGTAAACTGCTATTTACGCTCATTAATTCTGATCTTACCCTAGACCAAATTAAGGGCCTCGGAATAAGCTTTCCAACAAGGTATCATATGCCTTAATTGGGCGTAAGATGAGTAAGTTAGGCCCATTTAAGTGAAGGAACATTATGAACTGCGTACTTATCCACGCCAGAGAATTCGGGACCAAATTTAGCCTTGATTTTGGCATAATTTGACAATTCTTGCGAAACCTGAAATTGTAGGTCTCTTCCTTATCTTTCTAGCGACAAGAAGATCATCAAAATCCGATATCCGTAGCTCGAGTTATGCTCGTGCATGGCAATAAGGTCAGGATGAGTGAAAAATCCGAAAATTAACAATGTTTAGCATTTAAGCCTAATTAAGCCCAATAATGTAAAAGCAATAACAATGATTGTAAAAATTGTCTAATTTTCGTCTCTCTCTGGCTTGTGCGACTGTAAACTGCAATTTATGCTTATTAATCATGACCTAACCATAGACCAAATTAAGTGCCTCTGAATAAGCTTTCCAACAAGGTATCATATTCCTTAATCGGGGGCTTAAGATGAGCAAGTTAGGCCCATTTAAGTGAAGGAACACTTTGGACTGCGCACTGATCCATGCCAAAGACCTCGGGACCCAAGTTAGCCTTGATTTTGGCATAATTTGAAAATACTTGTGAAACCTGAAATTGTAGGTCTCTTCCTTATCATTCTAGGGACAACAAGTTCACCAAAATCCGATATCTGTAGCTATTATTATGCTCTGCACAAGGCAAAAAGGTCAAGATGAATGAAAAATCTGAAAATTAACAATGTTTAGCAATTAAGCCCAATAATGTAAAAGCAAAAACAATGATTGTAAAAGTTGTCTAATTTCTGTCTCTCTATGACTTGTGTGCCTGTAAACGGCTATTTATGCTTATTAATCCAGACCTAACCCTAAACCAAATTAAGGGCCTCTGAATAAGCTTTCTAACAAGGTATCATATGCCTAAATTGGGATTGGAAAATCACGGACTGTGCACTGATCCGCGCTCGAGAAATAGGGACCCAATTTAGCCTTGATTTGGCCTAATTTGACAATTCTTGTGAAACCTGAAATTGTAGGTCTCTTCCTTATCTTTCTAGGGACAGCAAGATCACCAAAATCCAATATCTATAGCTCCAGTTATGCTCTGTGCAAGGCAACAAGGTCAGGATGAGTGAAAAATCCGAAAATTAACAATGTTTAGCAATTAAGCCTAATTAAGCCCAATAATGTAAAAGCAACAACAATGATTGTAAAAGTTGTCTAATTTCCGTCTCTCTCTGGATTGTGCGACTGCAAACTGCTATTTAAGCTTATTAATCCTTACCTAACACTAGACCAAATTAAGGGCCTCTGAATAACCTTTCCAACAAGGTATGATATGCCTTACTTGAGCTTAAGATGAGTTAGTTTGGCCCATTTAAGTGAACGAACATCATGGACTGCGCAGTAATCCGCGCCAGAGATCTTGGGACCCAATTTAGCCTTGATTTTGTCCTAATTTGAGAATTCTTGTGACACCTGAAATTGTAGGTCTCTTCCTTATCTCTCTAGGGACAGCAAGATCACCAAAATCCGAATATGCAGCTCTAGTTATGCTCTGCGCAAGGCAACAAGGTCAGGATGAGTGAAAAATCGGAAAATTAACAATGTGTAGCAATTAAGCCCAAAAATGTAAAAGCAAAAAGAATGATTGTAAAAGTTGTCTAGTTTCTGTCTCTCTCTGGCTTGTGAGGCTGTAAACTGCTATTTATGCTTATTAATTCTGATCTTACCCTAGACCAAGTTAAGGGCCTCGGAATAAGCTTTCCAACAAGGTATCATATGCCTTAATTGGGCGTAAGATGAGTAAGTTAGGCCCATTTAAGTGAAGGAACATCATGAATCTGCGTACTTATCCGCGTCGAGAATTCGGGATCAAATAGAAAGATAAGGAAGAGACCTACAATTTCTGGTGTCACAAGAATTGTCAAATTAGGCCAAAATCAAGGCTAAATTGGGTTCCGAGTACTCTGGCGCGGATCAGTGCGCAGTCCATGATGTTCCTTCACTTAAATGGGTCTAACTTACTCATATTAAGCCCAATTAAGGGCTATGATACCTTGTTGGAAACCTTATTCAGTGGCCCTTAATTTGCTCTAGGGTTAGGTCTGGATTAATAAGCGTAAATAGCAGTTTACAGCCGCACAAGCAAGAGAGAGACGAAAATTAGACAACTTTTAAAATCATTGTTTTTGGGCTTAATTGGGCTTAATTGGTAAACATTGTTAATTTTCAGATTTTTCACTCATCCTGACCTTTTTGCCTTGCGTAGAGCATAACTAGAGCTATAGATATCAGATTTTGGTGATCTTGTTGCCCCTAGAAAGATATGGAAGAGACCTACAATTTCAGGTTTCACAAGAATTGTCAAATTTGGTCAAAATCAAGGCTAAATTGGGTCCCGAGTTCTCGGGCGCTGATCAGTGCGCAGTCCATGATATTCCTTCAATTAAATGGGCCTAACTTACTCATCTTAAGCCCAATTAAGGCATATGATACCTTGTTGGAAAGCTTATTCAGAGGACCTTAATTTGGTCTAGGTTTGGCTATGATTACTAAGAATAAATAGCAGTTTACAGTATCACAATCATGGTTTTTGGTTATACATTTTTGGGCTTAATTGGGCTTCAAATTGTTAACTTTCTGATATTTCACTCATCCTGACCTTGTTGCCTTGCGCATAGCATAACTAGAACTACAGATATCGGAATTTGGTGATCTTGTTGTCCCTTGAAAGATAAGGAAGAGACCTACAATTTCAGGTTTCACAGGAATTGTCAAATTAGGCCAAAATCAAGGTTAAATTGGGTCCTGTGTTCTCTGTAGCTGATCAGTGCGCAGTCCATGATGTTCCTTCACTTAAATGGGCCTAACTTACTCATCTTAAGCCCAATTAAGGCATATGATACCTTGTTGGAAAGCTTATTCAGAGGCCCCTAATTTGGTCTAGGGATAGGTCAGGATTAATAAGCATAAATAGCAGTTTACAGCCGTACAAGTCATAGAGAGACGGAAATTAGACAACTCGCAATCACTGTTTTTGCTTTTATATTATTGGGCTTAATTGACAAACATTGTTAATTTTCGGATTTCTCACTCATCTTGACCTTGTTGCTTTGCGCAAAGCATAACTTGAGTTACAGATATCGGATTTTTGTGATCTTGCTGTCGCTAGAAAGATAAGGAAGAGACCTACAATTTCAGGTTTCCAAGAATTATCAAATTAGCCCAAAATCAAGGCTAAATTGGGTCCCGAGTTCTCTGGCGCGGATAAGTGCGCAGTCCATGATGTTCCTTCACTTAAATGGGCCAAACTTACTCATCTTAAGCCCAATTAAGGCACATGATAGCTTGTTGGAAAGCTTTTTCAGAGACCGTTAATTTGTTCTAGGGTTAGGTCTGGATTAATAAGCATAAATAGCAGTTTACAGCAACACAACCAAGAGATAGGTCAGGATTAATAAGCATAAATAGCAGTTTACAACCGTACAAGTCATAGAGAGACGGAAATTAGACAACTCGCAATCACTGTTTTTGCTTTTATATTATTGGGCTTAATTGCCAAACATTGTTAATTTTCGGATTTCTCACTCATCTTGACCTTGTTGCTTTGCGTAAAGCATAACTTGAGCTACAGATATCGGATTTTTGTGATCTTGCTGTCGCTAGAAAGATAAGGAAGAGACCTACAATTTCAGTTTTCACAAGAATTATCAAATTAGCCCAAAATCAAGGCTAAATTGGGTCCCGAGTTCTCTGGCGCGGATCAGTGCGCAGTCCATGATGTTCCTTCACTTAAATGGGCCAAACTTACTCATCTTAAGCCCAATTAAGGCACATGATAGCTTGTTGGAAAGTTTTTTCAGAGACCGTTAACTTGTTCTAGGGTTAGGTCTGGATTAATAAGCATAAATAGCAGTTTACAGCAACACAACCAAGAGAGAGAGGGAAATTCAACAACTTTTACAATCATTGTAATTGCTATTACATTGTTGGACTTAATTGGGCTTAATTTTTAAACATTGTTAATTTTCGGATTTTTCACTCATCCTGACCTTTTTGCCTTGTGCAGAGCATAACTTGAGCTACAGATATCGGATTTTCGTGATCTTGCTGTCCCTAGAAAGATAAGGAAGAGACCTACAATTTCAGGTGTCACAAGAATTGTCAAATTAGGCCAAAATCAAGGCTAAATTGGGTCCCGAGTTCTCTGGCGCGGATCAGTGCGCAGTCCATGATGTTCCTTCAATTAAATGGGCCTAACTTACTCATCTTAAGCCCAATTAAGGCACATGATACCTTGTTGGAAAGCTTATTCAGAGGCCCTTAATTTTTTCAAGGGTTAGGTCTGGATTAATAATCATAAATAAGTGTTTACAGCCGAACAATCCGGAGAGAGACGGAAATTAGACAACTTTTAGAATCATTGTTTTTGCTTATACATTTTTTGGCTTAATTGGGCTTAATTGCTTAACATTGTTAATTTTCTGATTTTTCACTCATCCTGACCTTTTTGCCTTGCGCAGGGCATAACTTGAGCTACAGATATCGGATTTTGGTGATCTTGTTGTCTCTAGAAAGATAAGGAAGAGACCTACAATTTCAGGTTTCACAAGAATTGTCAAATTAGGCCAAAATCAAGGCTAAATTGGATCCCAGTTCTCTGGAGTGGATCGATGCAGACCCATGATGTTCCTTCACTTAAATGGGCCTAACTTACTCATCTTAAGCCCAATTAAGGCATATGATACCATGTTGGAAAGCTTATTCAGAGGCCCTTAATTTGTTCTAGGGTTAGGTCTGGATTAATAAGTATAAATAGCAGTTTACAGCCGCACAACCAAGAGAGAGATGGAAATTCAACAACTTTTACAATCATTGTAATTTCTTTTACATTTTTGGGCTTAATTGGGCTTAATTGGTAAACATTGTTAATTTTCAGATTTTTCACTCATCCGGACCTTTTTGCCTTGCGCAGAGCATAACTTGAGCTACAGATATCGGATTTTGGTGATCTTGCTGTCCCTAGAAAGATAAGGAAGAGACCTACAATTTCTGGTGTCACAAGAATTGTCAAATTAGGCCAAAATCAAGGCTAAATTGGATCCCGAGTACTCTGGCGCGGATCAGTGCGCAGTCCATGATGTTCCTTCACTTAAATGGGTCTAACTTACTCATATTAAGCCCAATTAAGGGCTATGATACCTTGTTGGAAACCTTATTCAGTGGCCCTTAATTTGTTCTAGGGTTAGGTCTGGATTAATAAGCGTAAATAGCAGTTTACAGCCGCACAAGCAAGAGAGAGACGAAAATTAGACAACTTTTAAAATCATTGTTTTTGCTTTTACATTTTTGGGCTTAATTGGGATTAATTGGTAAACATTGTTAATTTTCAGATTTTTCACTCATCCTGACCTTTTGCCTTGCGCAGAGCATAACTAGAGCTATAGATATCGGATTTTGGTGATCTTGTTGCCCCTAGAAAGATATGGAAGAGACCTACAATTTCAGGTTTCATAAGAATTGTCAAATTTGGTCAAAATCAAGGCTAAATTGGATCCCGAGTTCTCGGGCGCTGATCAGTGCGCAGACCATGATGTTCCTTCAATTAAATGGGCCTAACTTACTCATCTTAAGCCCAATTAAGGCATATGATACCTTTTTGGAAAGCTTATTCAGAGGACCTTAATTTGGTCTAGGGTTTGGCCATGATTACTAAGCATAAATAGCAGTTTACAGTAGCACAATCATTGTTTTTGGTTATACATTTTTGGGCTTAATTGGGCTTAAAATTGTTAATTTTCTTATTTTTCACTCACCTTGACCTTGTTGCCTTGCGCAAAGTATAACTTGAGCTACAAATATCGGATTTTGGTGATCTTGCTGTCCTTAGAAAGATAAGGAAGAGACCTACAATTTCAGGTTTCACAAGAATTGTCAAATTAGCCCAAAATCAAGGCTAAAATTGGTCCCGAGTTCTCAAACGCGGATCAGTGCGCAGTCCATGATGTTCCTTCACTTAAATGGACCTAAGTTACTCATCTTAAGCCTGATTAAGGCATATGATACCTTGTTGGGAAGCTCATTCAGAGGCCCTTAATTTGTTCTAGGGTTAGGTGTGGATTAATAAGCATAAATAGTAGTTTGGAGCCAGAAAAGCCATAGAGAGACAGAAATTAGACAACTTTTACAATCTTTGTTTTTGCTTTTATTTATTGGATTTAATTGGGCTTGATTGCTAAACATTGTTAATTTTCGGATTTTTCATTCATCCTAACCTTGTTGCCTTGCGCAGAGCATAACTAGAGCTATAGATATCAGATTTTGGTGATCTTGCTGTCCCTAGAAAGATAAGGAAGAGACCTACAATTTCAGGTTTCACAAGAATTGTCAAATTAGGCCAAAATGAAGTCTAAATTGAGTCCCGATTTCTCTGGAGCGGATCAGTGCGCAGTCCCAATTAAGGCATATGATACCTTGTTGGAAATCTTATTCAGGGGCCCTTAATTTGTTATAGGGTTAGGTCTGGATTAATAAGTATAAATAGCAGTTTACAACCGCACAACCATGAGAGAGACGGAAATTAGACAAATTTTACAATCATTGTTTTTGCTTTTACATTTTTGGACTTAATTGGGCTTAATTGTTAAACATTGTTAATTTTCGGATTTTTCTCTCATCCTGACCATTTTGCCTTGCGCAGAGCATAACTAGAGCTACAGATATCGGATTTTGGTGATCTTGTTGTCCCTATAAAGATAAGGAAGAGGCCTACAATTTCAGGCGTCACAAGAATTGTCAAATTAGGCCAAAATCAAGGCTAAATTGGGTCTCGAGATCTATGGCGCGATTCAAAGTCAGTCCATGATGTTCCTTCACTTAAATGGGTTTAACTTACTCATCTTAAGCCCAATTAAGGCATATGATACCTTGTCGGAAACCTTATTTATAGGCCCTTAATTTGTTCTAGGGTTAGGTCTGGATTAATAAGCATAAATAGCAGTTTACAGCCGCACAAGCAAGAGAGAGATGAAAATTAGACTACTTTTACAATCATTGTTTTTGCTTTTACATTTTTGGGCTTAATTGGCCTTAATCGGTAAACATTGTCAATTTTCGGATTTTTCACTCATCCTCACCTTTTTGCCTTGGCGCAGAGCATAACTATAGCTATAGATATCGGATTTTGGTGATCTTGATGCCCCTAGAAAGATATGTAATGACCTACAATTTCGGGTTTCGCAAAATTATCTAATTAGGCCAAAAATCAGCCTAAATTGGGATACGATACACTGCGGCGCAGATCAGTTGCGCAGTCCATGTGTTCCTTCAATTAAATGGGCCTAACTTACTCATCTTAAGCCCAATTAAAGCATATGATACCTTGTTGGAAAGCTTATTCAGATGCCCTTAATTTGGTCTGGGGTTAGGTCGGGATTAATAAGCATAAATAGCGTTTACAGCCGCACAAGTCAGAGAGAGGCGGAAATTAGACAACTTTTACAATCATTGTTTTTGCTTTTACATTATTGGGCTTAATTGGTAAACATTGTTAACTTTCGGATTTTTCACTCAACTCGACCTTTTGCATTGCGCAGAGCATAACTAGAGCTACATATATTGGATTTTGGTGATCTTGTTGTCCCTAGAAAGATAAGGAAGAGACCTACAATTTAAGGTTTCACATGAATTGTCAAATTAGGCAAAAATCAAGGCTAAATTGGGTCCCGAGTTCTCTGGCACGGATCAGTGCGCAATCCATGATGTTCCTTCACTTAAATTGGCCTAACTTACACATCATAAGCCCAATTAAGGCATATGATACCTTGTTGGAAAGCTTATTCGGATGCCCTTAATTTGGTATAGGCTTAGGTTAGGGATTAATAAGCATAAATAGCAGTTTACAGTCGCTCAAGCAGGAGGGAGATGGAAATTAGACAACTTTGACAATCATTGTTTTTGCTTTTACATTATTGTGTTTAATTGGGCTTAATTTTAAACATTGTTAATTTTCGGATTTTTCACTCGATCCCACCTTATTGGCTTGCGCAGCATAACTAGAGCTACAAATATCTGAGTTTGGTGATGTTGCTGTCTCTAGAAAGATAAGGAAGAGACCTACAATTTCAGATTTCACAATAATTGTTAAATTAGCCCAAAATCAAGGTAAAATTGGGTCCTGTTCTGCATGCGAATCGGTGTGCGATCCATGATGTTCCTTCACTTAAACGGGCCTAACTTTCTCAACTTAAGCCCAATTAAGGCATATGATACCTTGTTGGAAAGCTTATTCAGAGGTCCTTAATTTGGTCTAGGGTTAGGTCCGGATTATTGAGCATAAATAGCAATTTACAGCCGCTCAAGCCAGAGAGAGAGACGGAAATTAGACAACTTTTACAATCATTGTCTTTACTTTCATTATTGGGCTTAATTGCTGAACATTGTTAATTTTCCGATTTTTCACTCATCCTGATCTTGTTGCCTTGCGCAGAGAATAGCTAGAGCTACAGATAATGGATTTTAGTGAACTTGTTGTCCCTAGAAAGATAAGGAAGAGACCTACAATTTCAGGTGACACGAGGATTACCAAATTAGGTCAAAATCAAGGCTAAATTGGGTCCCGAATTCTTCTCGCGCGGATCAAGACGCAATCCATGATGTTCCTTCACTTAAATGGTCCTAACTTACTCATCTTAAGCCCTATTAAGGCATATGACACCTTGTTGGAAAGCTTATTCGGATGCCCTACATTGGGTCTAGGGTTAGGTCGGATTAATAAGGATAAATAGCAGTTTACAGACGCACAATCCAGAGACACGAAAATTAGACAACTTTACAATCATTTTTTTGCTTTTCCATTATTGGGCTTAATTGGGCGTAATTGCTAAACATTGTTAAATTTCGGATTTTTCACTCATCTTGACCTTGTTGCCTTGTGTAGAAGCATATCTAGAGCTAGAGATATCAGATTTTGGTGATCTTGTTGTCGCTAGAAAGATAAGGAAGAGACCTACAATTTCAGGTTTCAAAAGAATTGTCAAATTAGGCCAAAATCGAGGCTAACTTGGGTCCTGAGTTCTCCTCGCTGGAATCAATGCGCATCCATGATGTTTCTTCACTTAAATGGGCCTAACTTACTCAACTTAAGCCCAATTAAGGCATATGATACCTTGTTGGAAAGCTTATTCAGAGGTCCTTAATTTGGTCTAGGGTTAGGTCATGATTAATAAGCATAAATAGCAGATTACAGTCGCACAACCCAGAGAGAGACGGAAATTTGACAAATTTTACAATCATTGTTTTTGCTTATACATTTTTTGGCTTAATTGGGCTTAATTGCTTAACATTGTTAATTTTCGGATTTTTCCCTCATCCTGACCTTTTTGCCTTGCTTGAGGCATAACTAGAGTTACAGATATCGGATTTTGGTGATCTTGTTGTCTCTAGAAAGATAAGGAAGAGACCTACAATTTCATGTTTCACAAGAATTGTCAAATTAGGCCAAAATCAAGGCTAAATTGGGTCCCGAGTTCTCTGGAGTGGATCAGTGCGCAGTCCATGATGTTCCTTCACTTAAATGGGCCTAACTTACTCATCTTAAGCCCAATTAAGGCATATGATACCATGTTGGAAAGCTTATTCAGAGGCCCTTAATTTGTTCTTGGGTTAGGTCTGGATTAATAAGTATAAATAGCAGTTTACAGCCGCACAACCAAGAGAGATGGAAATTCAACAACTTTTACAATCATTGTAATTTCTTTTACATTTTTGGACTTAATTGGGCTTAATTGTTAAACATTGTTAATTTTCGGATTTTTCACTCATCCTGACCTTTTTGCCTTGCGCAGAGCATAACTTGAGCTACAAATATCGGATATTGGTGATCTTGCTGTCCCTAGAAAGATAAGGAAGAGACCTACAATTTCTGGTGTCACAAGAATTGTCAAATTAGGCCAAAATCAAGGCTAAATTGGATCCCGAGTACTGCACACGGATCGATCATGCAATCCACGATGTTCCTTCACTTAAATGGGTCTAACTTACTCATATTAAGCCCAATTAAGGGCTATGATACCTGTTGGAAACCTTATTCGGCCCTTAATTTGGTTTCTAGGGTTAGGTCCGGATTAATAAGCGTAAATAGCAGTTTACAGCCGCCCAAGCAAGAGAGAGACGAAAATTAGACAACTTTTTAAAATCATTGTTTTGCTTTTACATTTTTGGGCTTAATTGGTAAACATTGTTAATTTTCAGATTTTTCACTCATCCCGACCTTTTGCCTTGCGTGAGCATAACTAGAGCTATAGATATCGATTTTGGTGATCTTGTTGCCCTAGAAAGATATGGAAGAGACCTACAATTTCAGGTTTCATAAGAATTGTCAAATTTGGTCAAAATCAAGGCTAAATTGGGTCCCGAGTTCTCGTGGCTGATCGATCTTGGCGTTGACCATGATGTTCCTTCAATTAAATGTGGGCCTAACTTACTCATCTTAAGCCCCGATTAAGGCATATGATACCTTGTTGGAAAGCTTATTCAGAGTGACCTTAATTTGGTCTAGAGGGTTTGGCCATGATTACTAAGCATAAATAGGAGTTTACAGTAGCACAATCATTGTTTTGGTTATACATTTTTGGGCTAATTGGGCTTAAAATTGTTAATTTTAGTATTTTCACTCACCTTGACCTTGTTGCCTTGTAAAGTATAACTTGAGCTACAAATATCGGATTTTGGTGATCTTGCTGTCCTTAGAAAGATAAGGAAGAGACCCTACAATTTCAGGTTTCACAAGAATTGTCAAATCAGCCCAAAATCAAGGCTAAAATTGGTCCAGAGTTCTCAAACGCGGATCAGTGCTGTAATCCATGATGTTCCTTCACTTAAATGGGCCTAAGTTACTCATCTTGCTCGATTAAGGCATATGATACCTTGTTGGGAAGCTCATTCAGAGGCCCTTAATTTGTTCTAGGGTTAGGTGTGGATTAATAAGCATAAATAGCAGTTTTGGAGCCGAGAAAAGCCATAGAGAGGCAAATTGGACAACTTTTTACAATCTTTGTTTTTGCTTTTATTTATTGGGTTTAATTGGGCTTGATTGCTAAACATTGTTAATTTTCGGATTTTTCATTCATCCTAACCTTGTTGCCTTGGCGTAGAGCATAACTAGAGCTATAGATACCGGTTTTGGTGATCTTCTGTCCCTAGAAAGATAAGGAAGAGACTACAATTCGGGTTTCTAAGAATTGTCAAATTAGGCCAAAATAAAGTCTAAATTGAGTCCGATTTCTAGGAGCGGATAAATGCTGTGAGTCCCAATTAAGGCATATGATACCTTGTTGGAAATCTTATTCAGGGCCCTTAATTTGTTATAGGGTTAGGTCCGGATTAATAAGTATAAATAGCGATTTACAATCATGACCATGGGTAGAGCGGGAATTAGACAACTTTTACAATCATTGTTTTTTTTTACATTTTGGACTTAATTGGCTTAATTGTTAAACATTGTTAATTTTCGGATTTTCTCTCATCGACCATTTTGCCTTGCAGCATAACTAGAGCTCTGAGATATCGGATTTTGGTGATCTTGTTGTCCCTATAAAGATAAGGAAGAGACCCGCTGATTCAGGCGTCACAAGAATTATCAAATTAGGCCAAAATCAAGCTAAATTAGGTCTCGAGATCTATGGCGCGATTCGGTCGCGATCCGTGATGTTCCTTTCACTTAAATGGGTTTAACTTACTCATCTTAAGCCCAATTAAGGCATATGATACCTTGCTGAAAACCTTATTTATAGGCCCTTAATTTGTTCTAGGGTTAGTCCGGATTAATAAGCATAAATGTGATTCAGCCGCACAAGCAAGAGAGATGAAAATTAGACAACTTTTACAATCATTGTTTTTGCTTTTACATTTTGGGCTAATTGGCCTTAATCGTAAACATTGTCAATTTTCGGATTTTCACTCATCCTCGCCTTGCCTTACGCAGCATAACTATAGCTATAGATATCGGATTTTGGTGATCTTGATGCACCTAGAAAGATATGTAAGAGACCTACAATTTCGGGTTTCTAAAATTATCTAATTAGGCCAAAATCAAGCCTAAATTGGGATACGAGATTTCCTCTGCGCGGTCGGTTGCGCGATCCATGTCTTCCTTCAATTAAATGGG
>JAUPTC010002230.1:0-7500 GCA_030762895.1 Sophora flavescens | reverse complement strand
ATCGAGTACCCCACAAAATTGATAAATATTGAAAACCAACATTTTTAAAAACCAACTACTTCGCGAGGATCCTTTCTGATCCGCCTTCAGCCGATCTAGTGTTTGAGCACCCCTTACAAGGCCACTTCAGGACGATCAGCCGTCTCTTGGTGCTTCGGCTCCGCCTCAGAAAGCATCATCACCTAACACCACTTCCATCCACATCCAAGGTCGAGGAACGACACACCCACAGCCTCGCCATACCATCGAGTACCCCACGAAATTGATAAATTTAAAAAGCCACATTTTTAAAAACCAACAACATCGCGACGATCCTTTCTGATTCACCGTTTCAGCCGATCTGGTGTTTGAGCACCCCTTACAAGGCCACTTCAGGATGATCGTCCATCTCTTGGTGCTTCGGCTCCGCCTCGGAAGGCATCATCACCTAACACCACATCCATCCACAACCAAGGTTGAGGAACGGCACACCCACAGCCTCGCCACACCATCGAGTACCCCACAATTGATAAAATCGAAAGACAACATTTTTAAAATCGGTGCCAGCCACATTGCGAGGATCCTTTGCGGTGCGCCTTCAACCGGTTTTGTGTTGGGGACCCCCCCCCCCACCAACCACCTTGGTCACATCCGGACGATCACCCGTCCCTTGGTGTTGCTGATCCGCCCCGAAGGGCATAACCTAACACACCGTCCATCCACAACCAAGGTCGAGGAGCCACACCCATAAGCCTCAACACACCATGGAAAATCCCACAAAAATGGTCCAATCCGATGCCCACATTTTCCCCCTCACCCGCCTCCCGGGCCCACCTCCCGGACCCGCCCGCGCCCCGGCCCACGGGGTCAGTCGGTCGGAAGATGACCTGCTCGAGTCACCTACCATTGCGTGGGCAAGGTCGATGTGCAATGTTGGGGATCATTGCACGGGCCATGGTGCGCCAGGCTTGGCACCAGGTCAGGGTCAGGCTGGCACCTCTCCCCCCTATAATAGCATAATATGCAAAGACCCATTTTCCAGCACAAGACATCCTTTTTGCTGGGGAGACATACTCTTTTTTTCCAATCTAGAGGTCGAATTTTTACCTGATTTTTTGCAGGAATGCTTTTAAATATGGGATCTAGTGGTCGAAAAATTTACAGAATTTTTCACCATACCATTTTTTTTTATAAATTTTCAAAGTGGAAAACCGAAAAATTTCCAAGAATCGGAAAATGGGTCTAGCCATCGAATTTTGAGCTGATTTTTTCCAGGCACACTACTTATAATATTCCCAGGGTGCCCATAAAGTTTCGTGGCATTTCATGAAGGTTTTGATTTTTTATGATTTTTCAACCGAAATCAGGGATATGCGACAGTTCGACGACAAGGAACCTAGGCTACAAATTGAATTTTGACCTGAAATTTTGCAAGCACTCTTGCTATATTATTTCCAATTTTACCACCAAATTTCGTTGCATTTCATTGAGGGGTTGGATTTTTGGGAACTTTTAGCCGAAATGTAGTATACTAGCATACTTAAACATGTGGTGGACCCTGGTTTACAGGTTTGCTTTTCCACCACGCCTTCTAAAAAGTCTAGGGGGTCAGGGGAATGATCTCAAGCTTGTATCACAACATTTTCCCGTCGATGATCGGTTCATCTGCGATGTGTGCCGAGCACGGTGGTCATGCACGAGTCACTAGCCACCCAAAATGAACCTCCAGGTTCCGGCACCAACACCTGCAATCGGTCAGCGCCATGTGCACCAGACCCATGCAACCTTGGTTCTTGTCCGCACCGATCGAGCCAAGTCAGAAATCTAGTGCACCACACCGAGCCAAGTCAGGAATCTGGTGCACCACACCGAGCCAAACCATGAATCTGGTGCACCACACCGAGCCAAACCATGAATCTGGTGCACCATGTTGCACAACACCGAGCCAAGTCATGAATCTGGTGCACCACACCGAGCCAAACCATGAATCTGGAGCACAAGACCGAGCCAGATCTGGCACCTGGTGCACCACACCGAGCCAAGTCAGGAATCTGGTGCACCAGACCGAGTCAAATCAGGAATCTGGTGCACCAGACCGAGCCAAGTCACGAATCTGGTGCACCAGACCGAGCCAAGTCATGAATCTGGTGCACCAGACCGAGCCAAATCAGGAATCGCACGGGTCGAAGGCCCGCGGCGCGCGACCCCGGACGTGCGAGGCCGTCGGAACTGCACCACACCGAGCCAAATCATGAATCTGCACCACACCGAGCAATCGAATATGTGCACCACACCGAGCCAAGTCGAACCTGCGTCGGCAAGTCGGAATCGTGCGCCACACGAGCCATGTCGGAATCTACCCACAGCAAACCATGAATCGTGCACCACACCATAAGTCATGAATGTGCACCGCATCGAGCCAATCGGAATCTGTGCCCATCGAGCCAAGTCGTGAATCTGCACCACAGAGCCAAATCATGAATCTGCACCACACCGAGCAAAGTCAGGAATATGGTGCACCACACCAGCCAAGTCAGGAATCCGGTGCTCCAGATCGAGCAAAGTCAGGAATCTGGTACGTCACACCGAGCCATGTCTGGAATCTGGTACACCACACCGAGCCAAACCATGAATCTGGTGCACCACACCCAGCCAAGTCATGAATCTGGTGCACCAGACCGAGCTAAGTCAGGAATCTGGTGCACCACGCCGAGCTAAGTCGGGAATATGGTGCACCAAGCCGAGCCAAGTCAGGAATCTGGTACGCCACACCGAGCCAAGTCAGGAATCTGGTGCACCACACCGAGCCAAGTCAGGAATCTGGTGCACCACACCGAGCCAAACCATGAATCTGGTGCACCACACCGAGCCAAGTCAGGAATCTGGTGCACCAGACCGAGCCAAGTCAGGAATCTGGTGCACCACGCCGAGCCAAGTCAGGAATCTGGTGCACCAAGCCGAGCCATGTCATGAATCTGGTGCACCAAACCGGTGCACCACACCGAGCCAAATCATGAATCTGGTGCACCACACCGAGCCAAGTCAGTAATCTGGTGCACCAGACCGAGCCAAGTCAGGAATCTGGTGCACCAAACCGAGCCAAGTCAGGAATCTGGTGCACCATACTGAGCCAAATCAGGAATCTGGTGCACCACACCGAGCCAAGTCGGGAATCTGGTGCGCCACACCGAGCCAAGTCAGGAATCTGATGCACCAAACCGAGTCAAGTAAGGAATCTAGTGCACCACAACTAGCCAAACCAAGAATCTGGTGCACCACGCCGAGCCAAGTCATGAATCTGGTGCACCAGACAGAGCCAAATCATGAATCTGGTGCACCACACCGAGCCAAGTCAGCAATCTGGTGCTCCATACCGAGCCAAGTAAGGAATCTAGTGCTCCAGACTGGTGCACCAGACCGAGCCAAGTCATGAATCTGGTGCACCAGACCGAGCCAAGTCTGGAATCTGGTGCACCAGACAGAGCCAAGTCAGGAATCTGGTGCACCACGCCGAGCCAAGTCAGGAATCTGGTGCACCAAGCCGAGCCATGTCATGAATCTGGTGCCCCAGACCGGTGCACCACACCGAGCCAAATCATGAATCTGGCGCACCACACCGAGCCAAGTCAGTAATCTGGAGCACCAGACCGAGCCAAGTCAGGAATCTGGTGCACCACACCGAGCCAAACCGTGAATCTGGTGCACCAGACCGAGCCAAGTCAGGAATCTGGTGCACCACGCCGACCCAAGTCAGGAATATGGTGCACCAAGCCGAGCCAAGTCAGGAATCTCGTACGCCACACCGAGCCAAGTCAGGAATCTGGTGCCCCACATCGAGCCAGGTCCGGAATCTGGTGCACCACACCGAGCCAAACCATGAATCTGGTTCACCACACCGAGCTAAGTCATGAATCTGGTGCACCAGACTGAGCCAAGTCAGGAATCTGGTTGATGACAACCCAAATGGTGAGGTTGCCTTGTTGAAGATCTATTTGGTTGAATTCTTAACAAGTTAATGCGAAACCAATTTTTGGAAGCAAAATAAGAAGAAGAAAATATGAAAATGGTGAAGGTTAGAGATGGTATGGCGCCACAAACTAGAGAGTTTGATAAGCCTATGAAGTTCGCCACAAGAATCTTGGATTCCTGATAAGAACAATAGTTGGCTCAACCAAGAACCAAAGAGAGACAATTCTCTCACAAATGGATTTCAATCCAAAATCAACATCCAAGTTGTTTATTCATGTGTTTAGGCATGTTACATATAGGGGTGTGGCTGCCAACATTTGGCTTCATCCTTTGTCTTCCCAATGATTCCATAACCCCCACATAACTAGCCTATTCATGACTTACTACTAAACTCACACTTAACTCAACCACTTAATAGTGACTTACTACCCTCTCTCTATCATTATGTAGCAGCCACACTTATTTCTCAAATTAGAAGTGTAACTCCCACATAATTAACAAAACATAAAAAAGGCTAAAAACTTAAAGGAGTTACTATTGGTATGCAAACCAACAAGATTCCTCCCACTATGCACCCAAATTCGAAATTCTTCATAAAACCCAAGTTTATTGCACTTTATTTAATAGAAATAAACTAGAAAATGATAATATGGGAAGTGGACGTCCAAGCCCATCATGGGTCTTCAAGTTGGATGAGATAAGTAACCATTTTGTCCTCCACTCCATCAAGACTTGAACTTGGGCTTGTTTCCATCAAGGTTGACACTATTTGGTTTAGAACTTCTTGGGCTTTCTTGGCTCTTGCTCTTGTCTTAGACCCACCAAGTTCTTTTAGTGCTCCTTGGTCCATGCTCCTTATTGGGCTCATATCATTCTTGATGACAAGTTGACTTGCCCCCCCTTGGCTCATATCATCCCCTCCTTCTTTGAGTGAATTCGACCTCGAATTGAAACAATCTTCATCACCAAAATTAGATATGGGTGGTCCATCTAAAGTATTCCTCACAATCACATTGGGTGCTTCAGACTTAAGTTCAAAATATATTTCAATAGGAGGTAAAGCAAGAGTGGGTGATTGGTTGAGCATTTGGGAATCCATGCAAGTTTCCAAACCATGGGGTACTTCCTTTTGGATGAGCTCTTCAATTACATCGGTTGTCTTGCGAGCTTCCATTGGAGGAACATCTTCAATTTCCTTCAAAAGAGAATCAACACAAGTAGGCAAAGAGTTAGGAAAAACATCAAAACATGCATTTACTTTTTCCTCCTCACTTTTTGTTTTGCTCTCATCTTTTTCTTGTCTCTCACTCTTTTCCATACTCTCATTTTTTTCACTTTTTTTTTCTTGATTCTTTTTCACATTTTCATCGCTCTTCTTTTCAAATTTTTTTTCACTCTTTTTTTCATTTTCTCTCAAATTAGGAGAGACTTCCATAGGTTTCTTTCCATGAGCACTTGCCACGGCCTCCTTAGAGGTTGAAGTGTTGCCCTCATTCGTTAATTTGTTGTGAAGAACTCTATGGCAATGGTATGGAGCATATCTTCTCCTCATTATTTTTCTCATCTCAACCCAAGTCTCAATAGGCTCCGCCCCACATCGTCTTCTCTCTTTTTGAAATTGATCCCACCAAACAAGTGCATAGTCCTTAAATTGAAGAGATGCTAACTTCATTTTCTTTTTCTCATTGTAATTATTGCAATTGAACACTTGCTCTATCTTCATCTCCCATTCCAAATAAGCCTCCGGATCATTCTTCCCAATAAAGGAAGGAACTTTGATTTTGACCCCTTCAAGTCCTCTATCACGTCTCTCTCCCCTATGTCCTCCTCCTCTATGTCGTCCTCCTCTAGGCCTTCCTCTTTCACTATCATAGTCACTTGAATCGTCACGGTGTAGGTAAGCAAGTTGTCTATCATAATTGGCTTGCATTTGCTCCAATTGTCTTTGAAGAGCTTGGACTTGATTGGCCATCCTAGCTTGAAGAGTGGCCGACCTTGGAGATAATGGTGGACTATCCTCATTGTTGGCCATGATTTGAGTAGAAGAGTTTATGTGTTTCCTCACTACACTCCCTCACTAGTTCACACAATGATTTTTTTTTTCTTCACTCTTTTGGCTTTTTCCACACAAAAAAATGTATTTTGGACACTCTTGCCTTTTTCCTCTCAAATGTTCCCCTTTAGTTCTTAGAAGAGTCAAACACAAAAACCACACAAAAATCCAAAAAATTCAAGTAACAAAAATCACAAAACTTATCAAAACAAAGGAAACAAAAGGAAAGGCTAGAAAGGCAAAGCTTTGGAAATAAGAACAAGGAATAAGGGAAATATTTTTCTTTCTTTTTTTTTTCAAGAACACAAATTGCTCAAATAGACTTTTCTCTTCCTTTTTTTTTTCCTTCAAGATTTCATGCACAAATTTTTTTTCTTATAATTTGTGCAAAATTTTTTTTTCAAACTTTGAAGAAGAGAATCACAATTGAAAACTTGTTTTTGAGCAGGAACAACAACACGAAATTTCCCTTCACAAATAGATTCAAAGTGTATTTTTTTTTGTGTTTTTTGGGTTTAAAAGAAGAAAAGAAGAAAGGTAGAAGAAGAAGAACAAAACTCAGAAAACTCAACCAAAGCCTAAGCTTTGATACCACTTGATGACAACCCAAATGGTGAGGTTGCCTTGTTGAAGATCTATTTGGTTGAATTCTTAACAAGTTAATGCGAAACCAATTTTTGGAAGCAAAATAAGAAGAAGAAAATATGAAAATGGTGAAGGTTAGAGATGGTATGGCGCCACAAACTAGAGAGTTTGATAAGCCTATGAAGTTCGCCACAAGAATATTGGATTCCTGATAAGAACAATAGTTGGCTCAACCAAGAACCAAAGAGAGACAATTCTCTCACAAATGGATTTCAATCCAAAATCAACATCCAAGTTGTTTATTCATGTGTTTAGGCATGTTACATATAGGGGTGTGGCTGCCAACATTTGGCTTCATCCTTTGTCTTCCCAATGATTCCATAACCCCCACATAACTAGCCTATTCATGACTTACTACTAAACTCACACTTAACTCAACCACTTAATAGTGACTTACTACCCTCTCTCTATCATTATGTAGCAGCCACACTTATTTCTCAAATTAGAAGTGTAACTCCCACATAATTAACAAAACATAAAAAAGGCTAAAAACTTAAAGGAGTTACTATTGGTATGCAAACCAACAAGATTCCTCCCACTATGCACCCAAATTCGAAATTCTTCATAAAACCCAAGTTTATTGCACTTTATTTAATAGAAATAAACTAGAAAATGATAATATGGGAAGTGGACGTCCAAGCCCATCATGGGTCTTCAAGTTGGATGAGATAAGTAACCATTTTGTCCTCCACTCCATCAAGACTTGAACTTGGGCTTGTTTCCATCAAGGTTGACACTATTTGGTTTAGAACTTCTTGGGCTTTCTTGGCTCTTGCTCTTGTCTTAGACCCACCAAGTTCTTTTAGTGCTCCTTGGTCCATGCTCCTTATTGGGCTCATATCATTCTTGATGAT
>JAUPTC010002229.1:0-15252 GCA_030762895.1 Sophora flavescens | reverse complement strand
CAAATGAATTTTAAAAAATATGGGACCACGACTGTCATAAAGTCGCAACCGTCCTGGTAATTATGATGCGGAGAAAATACTTCGAAAATAGGAAAAGTGGTCGAGACGGCGCCGTTTGGCCAGAATCGGGTGGTGCCCATGGGTCCAACGGACCAATGGGCCTCGTTCCATGGATTTTTTCCTGCCACCCTGCCAAAATTCAGGTCATTCGGGCACGTGAAAAAAATCTGGTAATTACCGGCATGTCCCTGATGTCTCGGAAGCCCCATCCGGAAGCGGAGCCTGACCGAAACCCGAGGGGTAACGGAAGCTCGGCACGTCGCGGTAAGTAAGCGTATAAAGGATTTGATCGCGCGTAGACTAACAGGTGCGATCATACCAGCACTAATGCACCGGATCCCATCAGAACTCCGCAGTTAAGCGTGCTTGGGCAAGAGTAGTACTGGGATGGGTGACCTCCTGGGAAGTCCAAGTGTTGCACCTCTTTTTCCCAACAAATTTACCGGCCGACCTATAGATTGGTCCGTATAGCCGCGGTCGCCGAAACACCGAAGGCGGGAGACCGTAAACGGACTCAAACGAGTGCCCTCGCCAGTCTGCGGTGTGTGGCCCTCCGGACCGCGGAAACGTCAAACCCCAGCATAAAGACCCACCGGAAGATGCCGAAAAAGTTGGAAACAGTGTCAAATGAATTTTAAAAAATATGGGACCACGACTGTCAGAAAGCCGCACCCGTCCTGGTAATTATGATGCGGAGAAAATACTTCTAAAATAGGAAAAGTGGTCGAGACGGCGCCGTTTGGCCAGAATCGGGTGGTGCCCATGGGTCCAACGGACCAATGGGCCTCGTTCCATGGATTTTTTCCTGCCACCCTGCCAAAATTCAGGTCATTCGGGCACGTGAAAACAAATCTGGTAATTACCGGCATGTCCCTGATGTCTCGGAAGCCCCATCCGGAAGCGGAGCCTGACCGAAACCCGAGGGGTAACGGAAGCTCGGCACGTCGCGGTAAGTAAGCGTATAAAGGATTTGATCGCGCGTAGACTAACAGGTGCGGTCATCCAGCACTAATGCACCGGATCCCATCAGAATTCCGCATTTAAGCGTACTTGGGCGAGAGTAGTACAAGGATGGGTGACCTCCTGGGAAGTCCTCGTGTTGCACCTCATTTTCCAAACAAATTGACCGGCCGACCCAGAGCATGGCTCCGGAAAAGTGGGGTCGCCGAAACACCGAAGGCGGGAGACCGTAAACGGCCTCAAACGAGTTCCCCCGCCAGTCGGCGATGCGGGCCCCTCCTGACTACGGAAATGCCAAACCCCAGCATAAAGACCCACCGGAAGATGCCCGAAAAGTTGGAAACAGTGTCAAATGAATTTTAAAAAATATGGGACCACGACTGTCAGAAAGCCGCACCCGTCCTGGTAATTATGATGCGGAGAAAATACTTCGAAAATAGGAAAAGTGGCCGAGACGGCGCCGTTTGGCTAGAATCGGGTTGTGCCCATGGGTCCAACGGGCCAATAGGCCTCGTACCTTGGATTTTTTCCTGTCACCCCGCCAAAATTCAGGTCATTCGGGCACTTGAAAACAAATCTGGTAATTACCGGCATGTCCCTTGTGACACCCTAATCTCGGGTCATCACATGGCTACCCGTTTGCGGAAATAAAACTTAATTTGCTGGTTGCTTTCGGAAAATCATGTTTTCTCAACGTTTATATTTTCAAAATATGGTGATAAAAATTTTTCTTTTTCTTTTAACCTCCTAACCACAACAACGTAATCAGATCACACTTAACTACATAATGTATATAAGTCCTCTAACTATACTGCCTCATGTTTTCTCACATAAAACATCATCAGCTTAATTCTAACAACATAATATAACATAATCGTACCTACGTTGGTCGTAACTAACAGACACTACACCCCTTAAAAACAGCAACAACATGCCTCGAACTAGACAGCCTTCATCTCCTTGTAGATATCATACCCCTCGTACGATTCTGATATGTTTGTAAGGGTGAGACGCCAATATATGGATTCATCACCATAACTAAATGCACAATTCAAAAGATTGCACATACACATATACATGTCTATAACAACATACTCATTCATATCATTATATCTTGTTTATCAATGGGTTTCACACCCCAAACATCAACATTGGAAAAAAACTATGCATGAACACTTCAATACATCATCTAAACATTCATACTTAATCTCATGAGATATCTCCAACCTCTTGATGAGTTGATCAGACTCGATTGCCACAGGCACACCGCCACAGGCACTCCCATCGCACACTGTCCAACATCGTGGCACAGTGATAACACTCTGAGATGGGGCCTCATTGTCCAAACCCCGGGCACAATGGCAACAACTTTGTATGATCTACCCTGACGCCGCAAGGTAATCCCTCTTCTAATCATGGCACGTCTGCCAAATGCATGCAAGAAAACATTTTGTTCTCAACACTTTTCTTTGTGATATATCTTTATTTGTCAAAGCTCTTAAAAGCTTACGACTTAACATCTTTTGAAACATTTTTACATCTTTTATTAACAACACAGGACCTCAAAGTCCGAGTGCTCAATCACGAAGCCCCTAGACCTTGCAATCAGTCTTAGGTTCGTGGTAATAGAAAACATCTTACAATGTGTTAACTTCTTTTAGTAGATACCTAGTCTACAACACAACTAACCTTAATACCCCGACGTCTCGGTTATTAAGTTCCATAACATCATTTTACATCTTTTACATCTTTTTACATCTTACATCGTTCTACATCTTTTAACATCTTTTAAATCTTTTTACAATCTTTTTACATCTTTTAAATCTTTTTACATCTTTTCAATCTTTTTACATCTTTTACAAAATAACGTCAAATCATTAATAACTTCTTTTTATCGAAACTTCAACTATATTAAATCATTTCAGATTAAATCTCTTTTTAAATTAAGTACTGCTGTTTTCAAACTTTCTTCTTAAATAATTTCAAAACTTGCCGTCGTTTAGCATTTTCAAAGAAAATGTTCTTAAAGTCAAACTTTGATATTTCTTCTAAAATAATTTTCTTATACAATAAATAAGGTCTTTTCGAATATTAATATCCCAAAATCACTTTTCATAATATTTCGGAATTTCTTGTGTAAAAATTAGAAGTACTAAAAAAATTTCACGGTTACACTCTCACCGTGACTCATAAACTTCGTTTATACTAATAAATCCTTAAAATAATAATATTTCTCAAAACTCATTATTTTTACAAAAAAAATCGTATTTTCCTCCACTATTATATTCTAACATTTCCCATAAAATATTGAATATAACTTTCACAGCTTATTAAATCTTTTATCTGATTAATCGGTTGTGCACTGACCACTGTCAGGCTTCTCAAACAGCACTCACAAACAACATTCAACAACATCATCATAATTATATCCCCAGGCAGATCATACATCATAACAACATAATATACTACTGCAGATAATTAAAAGCAGATCAATCATCGATACACAGATAAACAACACATCGTAAACAACATAAACAATTAATCACAAACCACATATAAATCATATAAGCCACACTAAAAGCAAATAGTTATAGAGAAAATCCCTCAGGTAAGCTCCCCTTACCTCTTGAAGTCTCAACTAACATTTTCAAACAACCTCTCGATTTAATCCGATTTCCTCTGTCGGCTTTAGGTCAAACCAACCCGATTGATTCCTTCAAACGAATTGCAACCAAAATAAATCAAATCAAAACATAACATACTTAACTCATGAGGGTTAGGTTTCGGCCAAGGGCTGACTTTTAGGGTTCAAAATCCTTAAAATTGCTAATCATGATTAAGTCATAGATTAATGGTCCTTAATTAACCTAAATCATAGATTAGTGACTAAACAACTAAGTTTAAAACTCAAAACTTCCTAACTCTTTTATACATAGATTCGGCCTTAATAGGTTCATAGAGCTAGGGTTCTTAGTTTAACAAATCAACTTGGATTCATAAAGCATACATACTAAGAGATTGATTTCTAAGATCATTTATGAAAACCATCAACAAAACTCACCCACTTAGGGTTCGGCCAACATAAAGATTTTTGAGAAAAATATTCATTTTAAGAGACTAACATGGATTAGAGTGTGTAGTCATACATGCCACATAGAATACATGATCATACATGAAAATACATGAACAAAACTCTACCAAACCTACTTCACTAGATTCGGCCAAAGCTAGGTTTTTAGGAAAGAAATTTCTCATGATCTTATGCTTCTAGATGATGAAAATAGAGATGATTATAAGATCATAGCAATTGGTTTCATGTCAAAAGGATTTTTCTAGAATTAGTTATGAATTTTTGAAGTTCTAGATCTAGAAACTTAAAAGTGATGAACAACTATGAAATAAACTTTGAATCAAGAAATTGATTGAAGAACATAGACATGATTAGAGAAGAAGAATAGGATTAACCTCTTGGAGATAAAAAACAAGTGAAGATCCAAGAATTTTCTTCACAAATCTAACACTAGAAGACTTATAACTTTAGGGTTTTGAACAAAAAGGCATTAGAAACTAAGTGAAAAGTGAGAGAAGGTATTTATAGAGCTTGCTTGCGCCACTCTTGGAAGGATCTAGATGGTGATGAGTTGTCTTGTTAAAGGATCCAAATGCAATTAAGTTCTAAGGACCACTTTGCAAAGATTCCATAAGTTGAAGGACTAGTTTGCAAATTGTCAATAAAGTGTCATGATGATGATTTTGCCACATTAAATGCTAGCTTATATTGACTTTGTTGGCTGAATTTATGAGTCAAAGATAGGTTAAGACAATTCATGAAGGTTTGAGAAGAATCAAGAACATTGTGGAAAAATCAAGGATAATGTAGGATAATGTAGAAAAATGTGGAAACTTGTGGAAAACTCTAGAAAATTGATTCAACAACAAATGAGGCATCCATAAATCCTCATGGGCTTGCGCATGGGCTGGGTAATTTTGGGCTTGGGTTCATTCTTGTGGGACCCACTTGAAAATTTAAGCATTAGACTTAAGATAGGAAACTTACATAGTTTCAATTAGGCTTTATGGACTCAAACCATGAACTAGAAAATGTTGGGCTTCTAAGCCACGACCATTTGAGATTGGAAACAAGAATTATAGACCAATCCACTTGAAAAAAACTTAAAAACTAATTTAGGGACAAAAGGGTAATTTACAGAAAGTTCAGGGACTAAAGCGTAAAATCCATAAATTTTCACTTTAACCCTGAAAAACCTTCTAGACTTAAAAATATGATTCATCCCCATGAATCATCTCAAAATCCTAAGATAAACCCTCTATCGGCTCTTAGAAACTCCAAAATCTCTTCCGTCGTCTACCCGATTACGTATTCCGCCCGTAAAACGTAAATTATTTTATTTTTTTACCAAAATTTTCAAAACTTCTAGTATCGTAGCAAATACGATAAAAACATTTTTCATCTCGTTCACGAATTAAAATTAGGTCTTCTGAGCAAAAACTTTTCTCACGGTGAAAACACAGAAAACGGCAGACCGGTTTCCGTCTGAATTTTCAACCCACAAACTTCCCCGTAACTTATGAAAATAAGTATAACATGGAAATGACCTTGGTTTGTCCAAAATCATTTTTAAGTCTCGGGTAAAAATATATTTATATATTTATTACCGATATCACGAAGCAGCGAAAATCGGGGTGTTACATTACTACCCCACTAAAAACAAATTTCGTCCTCGAAATTTCGTCACTTGAAACTAAACAGAATTTTGCAATCTCATCTTAAACTTAAGATTTTACATTACCCTTCACATCACTTCATTCCTCTTATTCCATATTCCATAACACAATTCATTCTTACGTCATTTCTACATATCCGTACTATCCTCAAAATTGCATCAAAGCCTATCACCCTCGAAAAACAAAATCAAAACTTAATCACTTCTCTTATCAACATGGCTCCACCAGAAACCTTATTCCAATCATCTAACTCTGAATTTTATCATCAATACTAACAATGTCTTCACAGCACCACGCATCAACTCCCTACTCAAAATATTTAATCATAGTCTTAGTTCCTCTTGATTATAATTCACCACTCCAATTCGATATCACCTCACACATCTCATCCTCAAAATAACTTCATTGCATATCCTCATCCTCGAACTTTTCTATCAACTTAATTTTTCCTAAGAACTTTTCTTTTCCGCTCACATTCAACTTAGGTAAAACTACCATAGACAATTTGCTGTAATTCCTTACTTATTTATTAACACTTATTACTTCTAAGAAGTAATTCAAACAAAACTTAATCTCATAGAAAACACAACGTCAACACAACAGACCTATTTCCCAACATTCCCGAAAGACTCGACCAGCTCTGATACCACTAATGTGACACCCTAATCTCGGGTCATCGCATGGCTACCCGTTTGCGGAAATAAAACTTAATTTGCTGGTTGCTTTCAGAAAATCATGTTTTCTCAACGTTTATATTTTCAAAATATGGTGATAAAAATTTTTCTTTTTCTTTTAACCTCCTAACCACAACAACGTAATCAGATCACACTTAACTACATAATGTATATAAGTCCTCTAACTATATTGCCTCATGTTTTCTCACATAAAACATCATCAGCTTAATTCTAACAACATAATATAACATAATCGTACCTACGCTGGTCGTAACTAACAGACACTACACCCCTTAAAAACAGCAACATCATGCCTCGAACTAGACAGCCTTCATCTCCTTGTAGATATCATACCCCTCGTACGATTCTGATATGTTTGTAAGGGTGAGACGCCAATATATGGATTCATCACCATAACTAAATGCACAACACAAAAGATTTCACATACACATATACATGTCTATAACAACATACTCATTCATATCATTATATCTCGTTTATCAATGGGTTTCACACCCCAAACATCAACATTGGAAAAAAAAACTATGCATGAACACTTCAATACATCATCTAAACATTCATACTTAATCTCATGAGATATCTCCAACCTCTTGATGAGTTGATCAGACTCGATTGCCACAGGCACACCGCCACAGGCACTCCCATCGCACACTGTCCAACATCGTGGCACAGTGATAACACTCTGAGATGGGGCCTCATTGTCCAAACCCCGGGAACAATGGCAACAACTTTGTATGATCTACCCTGACGCCGCAAGGTAATCCCTCTTCTAATCATGGCACGTCTGCCAAATGCATGCAAGAAAACATTTTGTTCTCAACACTTTTCTTTGTGATATATCTTTATTTGTCAAAGCTCTTAAAAGCTTACGACTTAACATCTTTTGAAACATTTTTACATCTTTTATTAACAACACAGGACCTCAAAGTCCGAGTGCTCAATCACGAATCCCCTAGACCTTGCAATCAGTCTTAGGTTCGTGGTAATAGAAAACATCTTACAATGTGTTAACTTCTTTTAGTAGATACCTAGTCTACAACACAACTAACCTTAATACCCCGACGTCTCGGTTATTAAGTTCCATAACATCATTTTACATCTTTTACATCTTTTTACATCTTACATCGTTCTACATCTTTTAACATCTTTTAAATCTTTTTACAATCTTTTTACATCTTTTAAATCTTTTTACATCTTTTCAATCTTTTTACATCTTTTACAAAATAACGTCAAATCATTAATAACTTCTTTTTATCGAAACTTCAACTATAATAAATCATTTCAGATTAAATCTCTTTTTAAATTAAGTACTGCTGTTTTCAAACTTTCTTCTTAAATAATTTCAAAACTTGCCGTCGTTTAGCATTTTCAAAGAAAATGTTCTTAAAGTCAAACTTTGATATTTCTTCTAAAATAATTTTCTTATACAATAAATAAGGTCTTTTCGAATATTAATATCCCAAAATCACTTTTTATAATATTTCGGAATTTCTTGTGTAAAAATTAGAAGTACTAAAAAAATTTCACGGTTACACTCTCACCGTGACTCATAAACTTCTTTTATACTAATAAATCCTTAAAATAATAATATTTCTCAAAACTCAATATTTTTACAAAAAAAAATCATATTTTCCTCCACTATTATATTCTAACATTTCCCATAAAATATTGAATATAACTTTCACAGCTTATTAAATCTTTTATCTGATTAATCGGTTGTGCACTGACCACTGTCAGGCTTCTCAAACAACACTCACAAACAACATTCAACAACATCATCATAATTATATCCCCAGGCAGATCATACATCATAACAACATAATATACTACTGCAGATAATTAAAAGCATATCAATCATCGATACACAGATAAACAACACATCGTAAACAATATAAACAATTAATCACAAACCACATATAAATCATATAAGCCACACTAAAAGCAAATAGTTATAGAGAAAATCCCTCAGGTAAGCTCCCCTTACCTCTTGAAGACTCAACTAACATTTTCAAACAACCTCTCGATTTAATCCGATTTCCTCTGTCGGCTTTAGGTCAAACCAACCCGATTGATTCCTTCAAACGAATTGCAACCAAAATAAATCAAATCAAACCATAACATACTTAACTCATGAGGGTTAGGTTTCGGCCAAGGGCTGACTTTTAGGGTTCAAAATCCTTAAAATTGCTAATCATGATTAAGTCATAGATTAATGGTCCTTAATTAACCTAAATCATAGATTAGTGACTAAACAACTAAGTTTAAAACTCAAAACTTCCTAACTCTTTTATACATAGATTCGGCCTTAATAGGTTCATAGAGCTAGGGTTCTTAGTTTAACAAATCAACTTGGATTCATAAAGCATACATACTAAGAGATTGATTTCTAAGATCATTTATGAAAACCATCAACAAAACTCACCCACTTAGGGTTCGGCCAACATAAAGATTTTTGAGAAAAATATTCATTTTAAGAGACTAACATGGATTAGAGTGTGTAGTCATACATTCCACATAGAATACATGATCATACATGAAAACACATGAACAAAACTCTACCAAACCTACTTCACTAGATTCGGCCAAAGCTAGGTTTTTAGGAAAGAAATTTCTCATGATCTTATGCTTCTAGATGATGAAAATAGAGATGATTATAAGATCATAGCAATTGGTTTCATGTCAAAAGGATTTTTCTAGAATTAGTTATGAATTTTTGAAGTTCTAGATCTAGAAACTTAAAAGTGATGAACAACTATGAAATAAACTTTGAATCAAGAAATTGATTGAAGAACATAGACATGATTAGAGAAGAAGAATAGGATTCACCTCTTGAAGATCAAAAACAAGTGAAGATCCAAGAACTTTCTTCACAAATCTAACACTAGAAGACTTATAACTTTAGGGTTTTAAACAAAAAGGCATTAGAAACTAAGTGAAAAGTGAGAGAAGGTATTTATAGAGCTTGCTTGCGCCACTCTTGGAAGGATCTAGATGATGATGAGTTGTCTTGTTAAAGGATCCAAATGCAATTAAGTTCTAAGGACCACTTTGCAAAGATTCCATAAGTTGAAGGACTAGTTTGCAAATTGTCAATAAAGTGTCATGATGATGATTTTGCCACATTAAATGCTAGCTTATATTGACTTTGTTGGCTGAATTTATGAGTCAAAGATAAGTTAAGACAATTCATGAAGGTTTGATAAGAATCAAGAACATTGTGGAAAAATCAAGGATAATGTAGGATAATGTAGAAAAATATGGAAACTTGTGGAAAACTCTAGAAAATTGATTCAACAACAAATGAGGCATCCATAAATCCTCATGGGCTTGCGCATGGGCTGGGTAATTTTGGGCTTGGGTTCATTCTTGTGGGACCCACTTGAAAATTTAAGCATTAGACTTAAGATAGGAAACTTACATAGTTTCAATTAGGCTTTATGGACTCAAACCATGAACTAGAAAATGTTGGGCTTCTAAGCCACGACCATTTGAGATTGGAAACAAGAATTATAGACCAATCCACTTGAAAAAAACTTAAAAACTAATTTAGGGACAAAAGGGTAATTTACAGAAAGTTCAGGGACTAAAGCGTAAAATCCATAAATTTTCACTTTAACCCTGAAAAACCTTCTAGACTTAAAAATATGATTCATCCCCATGAATCATCTCAAAATCCTAAGATAAACCCTCTATCGGCTCTTAGAAACTCCAAAATCTCTTCCGTCGTCTACCCGATTACGTATTCCGCCCGTAAAACGTAAATTATTTTATTTTTTTACCAAAATTTTCAAAACTTCTAGTATCGTAGCAAATACGATAAAAACATTTTTCATCTCGTTCACGAATTAAAATTAGGTCTTCTGAGCAGTAAACTTTTACTGTCAGTGAAAACACAGAAAACGGCAGACCGGTTTCCGTCTGAATTTTCAACCCACAAACTTCCCCGTAACTTATGAAAATAAGTATAACATGGAAATGACCTTGGTTTGTCCAAAATCATTTTCTAAGTCTCGGGTAAAAATATATTTATATATTTATTACCGATATCACGAAGCAGCGAAAATCGGGGTGTTACATTACTACCCCACTAAAAACAAATTTCGTCCTCGAAATTTCGTCACTCGAAACTAAACAGAATTTTGCAATCTCATCTTAAACTTAAGATTTTACATTACCCTTCACATCACTTCATTCATCTTATTCCATATTCCATAACACAATTCATTCTTACGTCATTTCTACATATTCGTACTATCCTCAAAATTGCATCAAAGCCTATCACCCTCGAAAAACAAAATCAAAACTTAATCACTTCTCTTATCAACATGGCTCCACCAGAAACCTTATTCCAATCATCTAACTCTGAATTTTATCATCAATACTAACAATGTCTTCACAGCACCACGCATCAACTCCCTACTCAAAATATTTAATCATAGTCTTAGTTCCTCTTGATTATAATTCACCACTCCAATTCGATATCACCTCACACATCTCATCCTCAAAATAACTTCATTGCATATCCTCATCCTCGAACTTTTCTATCAACTTAATTTTTCCCAAGAACTTTTCTTTTCCGCTCACATTCAACTTAGGTAAAACTACCATAGACACTTTTCTGTAATTCCTTACTTATTTATTAACACATATTACTTCTAAGAAGTAATTCAAACAAAACTTAATCTCATAGAAAACACAACATCAACACAACAGACCTATTTCCCAACATTCCCGAAAGACTCGACCAGCTCTGATACCACTAATGTGACACCCTAATCTCGGGTCATCACATGGCTACCCGTTTGCGGAAATAAAACTTAATTTGCTGGTTGCTTTCAGAAAATCATGTTTTCTCAACGTTTATATTTTCAAAATATTGTGATAAAAATTTTTCTTTTTCTTTTAACCTCCTAACCACAACAACGTAATCAGATCACACTTATCTACATAATGTATATAAGTCCTCTAACTATAATGCCTCATGTTTTCTCACATAAAACATCATCAGCTTAATTCTAACAACATAATATAACATAATCGTACCTACGCTGGTCGTAACTAACAGACACTACACCCCTTAAAAACAGCAACATCATGCCTCGAACTAGACAGCCTTCATCTCCTTGTAGATATCATACCCCTCGTACGATTCTGATATGTTTGTAAGGGTGAGACGCCAATATATGGATTCATCACCATAACTAAATGCACAACACAAAAGATTTCACATACACATATACATGTCTATAACAACATACTCATTCATATCATTATATCTCGTTTATCAATGGGTTTCACACCCCAAACATCAACATTGGAAAAAAAACTATGCATGAACACTTCAATACATCATCTAAACATTCATACTTAATCTCATGAGATATCTCCAACCTCTTGATGAGTTGATCAGACTCGATTGCCACAGGCACACCGCCACAGGCACTCCCATCGCACACTGTCCAACATCGTGGCACAGTGATAACACTCTGAGATGGGGCCTCATTGTCCAAACCCCGGGCACAATGGCAACAACTTTGTATGATCTACCCTGACGCCGCAAGGTAATCCCTCTTCTAATCATGGCACGTCTACCAAATGCATGCAAGAAAACATTTTGTTCTAAACACTTTTCTTTGTGATATATCTTTATTTGTCAAAGCTCTTAAAAGCTTACGACTTAACATCTTTTGAAACATTTTTACATCTTTTATTAACAACACAGGACCACAATGTCCGAGTGCTCAATCATGAAGCCCCTAGACCTTGCAATCAGTCTTAGGTTCGTGGTAATAGAAAACATCTTACAATGTGTTAACTTCTTTTAGTAGATACCTAGTCTACAACACAACTAACCTTAATACCCCGACGTCTCGGTTATTAAGTTCCATAACATCATTTTACATCTTTTACATCTTTTTACATCTTACATCGTTCTATATCTTTTAACATCTTTTAAATCTTTTTACAATCTTTTTACATCTTTTAAATCTTTTTACACCTTTTCAATCTTTTTACATCTTTTACAAAATAACGTCAAATCATTAATAACTTCTTTTTATCGAAACTTCAACTATAATAAATCATTTCAGATTAAATCTCTTTTTAAATTAAGTACTGCTGTTTTCAAACTTTCTTCTTAAATAATTTCAAAACTTGCCGTCGTTTAGCATTTTCAAAGAAAATGTTCTTAAAGTCAAACTTTGATATTTCTTCTAAAATAATTTTATTATACAATAAATAAGGTCTTTTCGAATATTAATATCCCAAAATCACTTTTTATAATATTTCGGAATTTCTTGTGTAAAAATTAGAAGTACTAAAAAAATTTCACGGTTACACTCTCACCGTGACTCATAAACTTCTTTTATACTAATAAATCCTTAAAATAATAATATTTCTCAAAACTCAATATTTTTACAAAAAAAAATCATATTTTCCTCCACTATTATATTCTAACATTTCCCATAAAATATTGAATATAACTTTCACAGCTTATTAAATCTTTTATCTGATTAATCGGTTGTGCACTGACCACTGTCAGGCTTCTCAAACAACACTCACAAACAACATTCAACAACATCATCATAATTATATCCCCAGGCAGATCATACATCATAACAACATAATATACTACTGCAGATAATTAAAAGCAGATCAATCATCGATACACAGATAAACAACACATCGTAAACAACATAAACAATTAATCACAAACCACATATAAATCATATAAGCCACACTAAAAGCAAATAGTTATAGAGAAAATCCCTCAGGTAAGATCCCCTTACCTCTTGAAGACTCAACTAACATTTTCAAACAACCTCTCGATTTAATCCGATTTCCTCTGTCGGCTTTAGGTCAAACCAACCCGATTGATTCCTTCAAACGAATTGCAACCAAAATAAATCAAATCAAACCATAACATACTTAACTCATGAGGGTTAGGTTTCGGCCAAGGGCTGACTTTTAGGGTTCAAAATCCTTAAAATTGCTAATCATGATTAAGTCATAGATTAATGGTCCTTAATTAACCTAAATCATAGATTAGTGACTAAACAACTGAGTTTAAAACTCAAAACTTCCTAACTCTTTTATACATAGATTCGGCCTTAATAGGTTCATAGAGCTAGGGTTCTTAGTTTAACAAATCAACTTGGATTCATAAAGCATACATACTAAGAGATTGATTTCTAAGATCATTTATGAAAACCATCAACAAAACTCACCCACTTAGGGTTCGGCCAACATAAAGATTTTTGAGAAAAATATTCATTTTAAGAGACTAACATGGATTAGAGTGTGTAGTCATACATGCCACATAGAATACATGATCATACATGAAAACACATGAACAAAACTCTACCAAACCTACTTCACTAGATTCGGCCAAGGCTAGGTTTTTAGGAAAGAAATTTCTCATGATCTTATGCTTCTAGATGATGAAAATAGAGATGATTATAAGATCATAGCAATTGGTTTCATGTCAAAAGGATTTTTCTAGAATTAGTTATGAATTTTTGAAGTTCTAGATCTAGAAACTTAAAAGTGATGAACAACTATGAAATAAACTTTGAATCAAGAAATTGATTGAAGAACATAGACATGATTTGAGAAGAATAATAGGATTCACCTCTTGGAGATCAAAAACAAGTGAAGATTGAAGAACTTTCTTCACAAATCTAACACTAGAAGACTTATAACTTTAGGGTTTTGAACAAAAAGGCATTAGAAACTAAGTGAAAAGTGAGAGAAGGTATTTATAGAGCTTGCTTGCGCCACTCTTGGAAGGATCTAGATGATTATGAGTTGTCTTGTTAAAGGATCCAAATGCAATTAAGTTCTAAGGACCACTTTGCAAAGATTCCATAAGTTGAAGGACTAGTTTGCAAATTGTCAATAAAGTGTCATGATGATGATTTTGCCACATTAAATGCTAGCTTATCTTGACTTTGTTGGCTGAATTTATGAGTCAAAGATAGGTTAAGATAATTCATGAAGGTTTGAGAAGAATCAAGAACATTGTGGAAAAATCAAGGATAATGTAGGATAATGTAGAAAAATGTGGAAACTTGTGGAAAACTCTAGAAAATTGATTCAACAATAAATGAGGCAGCCATAAATCCTCATCGGCTTGCGCATGGGCTGGGTAATTTTGGGCTTGGGTTCATTCTTGTGGGGCCCACTTGAAAATTTAAGCATTAGACTTAAGATAGGAAACTTACATAGTTTCAATTAGGCTTTATGGACTCAAACCATGAACTAGAAAATGTTGGGCTTCTAAGCCACGACCATTTGAGATTGGAAACAAGAATTATAGCCTAATCCACTTGAAAAAAACTTTAAAACTAATTTAGGGACAAAAGGGTAATTTACAGAAAGTTCAGGGACTAAAGCGTAAAATCCATAAATTTTCACTTTAACCCTGAAAAACCTTCTAGACTTAAAAATATGATTCATCCCCATGAATCATCTCAAAATCCTAAGATAAACCCTCTATCGGCTCTTAGAAACTCCAAAATCTCTTCCGTCGTCTACCCGATTACGTATTCCGCCCGTAAAACGTAAATTATTTTATTTTTTTGCCAAAATTTTCAAAACTTCTAGTATCGTAGCAAATACGATAAAAACATTTTTCATCTCGTTCATGAATTAAAATTAGGTCTACTGAGCAGTAAACTTTTACTGTCAGTGAAAACACAGAAAACGGCAGACCGGTTTCCGTCTGAATTTTCAACCCACAAACTTCCCCGTAACTTATGAAAATAAGTATAACATGGAAATGACCTATCAT
>JAUPTC010002228.1:0-15257 GCA_030762895.1 Sophora flavescens | reverse complement strand
GATTGAAATACAATGGAAGGACATTTTGGCCATTCGAGCTATTACCGGAGCTAACATGCCCGAATATTGGAAATTGAGGTGTTTTTCTTATAAAACGCCCATATTTTTTAAAGATAAGTCTAAGTAAATGAAACAGAAAAAATTTCTAAGTAAAAGGAGATTATTATAAAAATAATATTATTATTTTTTATATTTTTTGGTTATAAATATATTTATAATTTTTCACTCTAATTTTAAGGAATGGCAGACTACTTAATTCCTCCAGACTTTTGAATAAATAAATAAATATTTTTTTTGGTAGATAAAAAAATATAAATAAATAAAATCATTTATTAATAAAAAAAAATAAATTAATTAATTTCTACCAGCTGGGACAGAGTGCCGTTATTCTTTCGGGAGACTAAACTGGATGCTAAAAGGCACACTAAGTGGGATATATCTCAAGACTTCACCGCAGGTCAGGCTTCCACATACCGTGTGTATTTGCATTCGAATTATGCACTTTTTTTTTCTTATTTTCATTTTTTATTTTGATATATAATTTTTTCTTGTTGCTGTTAAATTGTTATGATCTGGTGTGTTTTGCTTTAAATTCCTTCCACAATCTAGATATGAATTCAACTTATTTGTTTTTATTTAATTTCATAGTTTTTTTATATTTTTTTGCTGGCAAACTTTTATGAACAGGAGGCACTACGTTCAATTCAATCCTGGAGTTCTTGACCAATGCTACAATAAACTTTTGCAATGTGATAATCGATTGTTGGAGTTGAGCCTGGAACCATTTCCTAAATTACAGTCTCCTTATTTTGATTCACATCTTGATCAAAGGACATCACACTTTTCCAATGGTCATGTTCTGCATGCACATGGATCAAAAACCACCTCAGCTAGTGAACAACAATCTATTCTTAAGCCAAACGTGCTTCCGATTCAACAAGTTCAGCAATTTGTCAATACAATGCCATTGTCTCCCATTGGCAATAACCCAAATTCATCAACTCTAGGTAACAAATATTTTCATTTTTTCATAATTTGTACTCATAATAACATTTTCTGCAAGGTTAGAAAAACATCATGGTATATATTGACCCTCATTTATATTTTTTCAATGTCTGACATGATTTGATCACAGTCATATTCTCTCCTACAAATGAAGCAATTAACAATCAAATTCCTCAAGATCTATCATTGGATGCTAAGAGTCAAGGACTTTATTATGGAACTTTATATTCAATGGAGTCTATGCCAACAAGTTTTGCTAGTAAACAACAACCTTCTCTTGAGCCTCTGGTGGTTCCAACTCAACAAGTTCAAGTATTTAGCAATACTATGACATTGTCTCCTGATCCCATTAATAACCCAATTTCACCAACTTCAGGTAACAACTATTTCCATTTCTTCATAATGTTTGCTCAACGCAACACTTAAAGTAGTGTTAAAACAAAAAAAATATATGATCTTCATTTATATTTTTCTAATGTTTGACTTGATTTGATCACAGGGATATTCTCTCCTACGAATGAGGCAATTAACAATCAAATTCTTCAAGATCCATCATTGAACAATTGGAGTCAAGGACTTCATAATGAAACTTCATTTTCGATGAAGTCTAATCCAACAAGTTTAGCTAGTGAACAAGAACCTTTTCTTAAGCTACCATTGGTTCCAACCAAGGTTCTAAATTGCGGTTACGGTCGCGGATGCGGTTGCGGTTGCGGTCACTACGATTGCGGCCATTGCGGTCGCTGCGTCGCGGACTGCGGCCGCTGCGGCGTGAAATAATTTTATGTTGGCACCAAATCTAAAAAATATTGTATAATTATTATAATTCTTCATATATCTGAATCGAGAAGAGGATAGCAAAAATAGAGAAAAGAAACAAATTGCTAAAGCATAAAGGAATAATTCTTGCATCTAAATGTTTTGGGGGCCTGAAATTTTTTTAGTTTTGGAAAAAAATTTGAACGAACGGTACTGAAAATGGGTGTTGCGGCCTGATGCGGTCCGGATGCAATGCGGTCGATCGGTTGGTTCGGGCAACGCTGCGTGAAAAGGGATCACACCACAATTGCGGTGTGATGCGGTTGCGCTGCGGTCCGCAACCTCAATATTGCGGCTGCAATACGTGATGCGGTCCGCAATTTAGAACTATGGTTCCAACTGCACAAACTCAGCTATTTAGAAACACTATGCCGTTGTCTCTCAATGCCATTGACAACCCATTTTCACAAACTTCAGGTAACAGCTATTCTCGTTTTAGACGAGGTTAAAACAAAACACCATGATATTAATCTTCATTTATATTTTTCAATGCTTGACTTTGATTTGATCATAGACATATGGTATCCTACAAATGAGGCAATCAACAATGAAATGCTACAAGATCCAAAGCTGGCTGCCTGGAATCAAGGACTCCGTCATGGAACTTCATTTTCAACTGAATTTGTGCCATGCACAAGCAACTTACAGCCAACTAGACATATGGGGATTGGAGTCAAGTCAATGAATGCAATTTCTGGTCAATCAATGGAAGCATGTCCTGCTTATAGTACCAACACAAGCACACAAATTTATCAGCCTAATAGCAGTAAAAGCACATGGAATGCACTTCCCAATGGTTCAGACTTCGGAGCAATGCAGGTAATGCCAATTACTTGATTTTCTGTAATTTATAACTCAACACATCACCCTATTCATTCTCTTCTGAATATTATATAAGTTAAGGCAAGAACATAAATTCAATCGTTGTGCATTTTTGGTGTCCTTCAATGTGTTCTATGAAGCAGTGGAGCCTCATAGTCTTATAAAGTATCACAATATTTTCAACCCAAAGGTGTGATATTTTTCACAAAAATTTCTTATGATGAACAAGGGTCAGTCATATCTATTGTATATTAAAGATGTGGACTTGTTAGTCATCCTTGTAGCATGGATGGGGTTTTATAATAAATATTAGCCCTTAGCTTTGTTTTCTAGGAAACTTCAAGTGCGTCCTTTGATTAATATATTTTCTTCAATTTGGTATGATGAATTACACCATAAAAGACATGGAATAAGCTTGTTTCTAAAATTGATTTAAAAATTGCCAATTTTAGTCTGATATGAAATTTGGGCAGCTTGTTTTCATATTGGTAGAGTAAAAAAAACCAATTACTTAATTTGATCTAGTTACCTTTTCTTGGTTTGTTATCCTCAGTCTTTTCATTACTATATAACAATTAGTAGGGTCTTTCAGCCTGTTTCAGTGTTTCTGATACTGTGATTTTACTTCTGTTTCTGATGCAAATTTTCTTCATAACAAAATAGTAGGATGGTGAATATTAATCTTTTTACCTAGAAGCAACTAACTTGGTTGTTAATTTTCATAGAAATTAAATGAATCATGTATTCTTTTTCCCACATAAACTTAGTTTTTCAAGACAGACACATATATTGTCCTGTATTTTTTGTAGTTTCAAAAACTTTTAAGTATAAGAAAATGAATGATGCAGTTGGAAGTACTGAAGTAGTTCATATGATGATTGTTATATGTTGTAATATTGGATTGCATATCATTATTTTTATCTCATTAATATGTTGATTGTTGACTCTCTTTTTCTTGAATTATACAGCATGTAGGTGAATTTACTTATCCAAGGCTTGCAGATTTTGGAGCTGCAAGATCTGGGGCAAACAACTTGCAATGGTAGAAGTCCTTGAAGAGCTTGATGAAAGTACATTTGATTTCACTATAGTGGGAAGGTCCATTCAGAGTAGTGGAAAGCTTGGGCAATGGAGCCTATAGGTTGCAGGAGTTATCTGGAAAGCAAATTCCGAGGACATGGAATGCTTCTCACCTTAGATTTTACTTTAGTTAAGCTATGTAAAAGGTGTGTACTCTTTTTCCTAACCCGGTCTTTTTTCCCCCAAAAGAGGGTTTTTGGCCGGAAGGTTTTAACGATGCACGCCAAAATTCCCTTGTAATCAATGAAGTTCATGTTGTTAATTCATTATGCAAGGGCACATTTTATAACTTACTCTATTCCTATAACATGGTGTAAGTTGGTAGATCGGTGCGATGTTGTTCTTGTTGAATTCGGATTGTAAGGATTTTGCAGGAACATATTGGACCATACTTTTGGAAATTTGATTTTCTAGTAACTATTGAGTTAATCGTACAAACCAGTTCGTTCTTTAATTATATTATTATGTCTAAAAGGTCTTCCTTTCAAACCAAAATTGATTACAGAGTACAGAATAATAAATACTTTAAAAACTAAAGGCGCAATGGCTGGCTTATATAAAATGCTGTGTATAGGTTCTGTGATGTAATTTAATTTGCATAAATTCTTTTGATGGTTTGATTGTTTAGATAGTTAGTGTGTTATAAAAATCAATATATGTTTTGTGTGTGTCCAACCGTTTCATTTAGCTCCTCATTGATTTGAATAAAATGCATGTTGTGGATATTCACACCGTGCTGCATTTCTATGCATTGCTTCTTCTATAGTTGAACAGTGTATTTCAAACAATGAGACTGTTAGCCATCTAAAATAAAATAACATAAAGGGGTACATGAGATGAGACAGAACTGATATTATATTTGGTTTGTATTGTTATTGAAAATACTACCTTGGTGAATGAATGAAGGGGTGTGAGTGCTTTATGTACTGTTTTGTGGTAAAAAAAAAAATTCTTCAGTTCAACTTTGGTCAGAATTGAATACGCAGCATCTTCACTTGGCTAACCATGTTGAAAACATGAAAGAAAAATTTGAGATATATATTACAAATTATATTGCCTCAAAAAGAGAGAGAGGTATTGCTTATTACAATTGAGTTGCACCAAAACATGTATTATTGCAGGACTTGGTAATTGGTATATTATCCCATTGAGTTTTAGTTATATTATTATGTTGGCTTGGTTCATCTCGAAGAGGATGATGATAGTTGTTATATATTCACGCCATATAGATGTGCCAGTGCCAAACGGAGAAGCACAATTCCATAATCCAATTTTTGCAAAACAATTTAGAGAATAAGGGATAGAAAAAGAGAGAGTCAAGAGTGCATATAGCATTTCTGTGTTGCATTTAATCTAAATCAAGAGTTCTCAGAGCAACATTGGGAGGCAAGCTGTAATTTGTGTCCATGATAGAATAGTTCCTTTGGTCAAATGAGAGGACTTCCAATTTTGAACGATAATAAGTATCAGAAGATGTAATAGGTGATGATTATTGATTAGTCCATGAAGTAACTACAATTGAGTCATACCTTGTGTGTTGAAGACCTTAATTCACTTGTATAAAATAGCTCCTTTTTTGTTAGACCCGAGGAACCGCGACTATGCAGATAGTGTTGAAAATGGTTGTAAAACCAGAAATTGTGCTATGTCCTGTTTTGGATAATGTTCTAGGTGTTGGCTCATTATTTTCGAGAAGGACTATTATAATTAAATAAATAGCCATGACCATGCTTGGGCAGATTGAGAAACCAAGTCCAAAGCATGCCATTTAGCTGGTTTTACTGATTCTACTGATACAAATTAGAAGCTGTCATATTATGTGAGATAATGATGACCTTTCAATGTTATATCTGAGTTAATGATAGTATAATTGGCTTATTCTTCCTTTGATTAATTTCTTTCCTGCCTATGGAGAATAATAGAACCAGAATTTGTATGGAAATAATAATAGAGAATGGCTTTAACCTTCTTTGGAGAATAATAGAACCAGAATTTGCATGAATTCAGGACGAAAACTTGCATTTGCTGCCTGACATATAGGGTGAAGGCTAAGGTTATCTACGTCTTGAGCAAATGAAATACCGCACGTTAAGGAAATCAAGATTGGAATGGTTCCTGGTCGTTATTCACATATTGATCTCTAGTTTGAGTTCTCTACAAATTTTCCTTTTCATTACTTGGCTAATTCAAAAGCAATATACTTCATTTTACATGAATTTGCTATATCTTCTATTATAGAGATTAATCCTTTTTTGTTTGGAAACGTGAGATTTCAAGTGTGTGCTAATTAAGACACGAGGTGGTAAAGCCACCACCAAGATTATTTATTTATTTATTTTGGAAGCCAACAAAGGTTGGTCCAGTTGGTAAGGATAAGGCTCATAACCCACAAGGTCGTGAGTTAGAATCCCACTGCGATGTGAGGATCTCGTTGCTGAGTTGTTGCCTTAACCGGGTTTTAGGGAGGAAAATCAATTTTTTATTGCTGATTTGCTTCTATTTTTTATTTATTATTATTAAATGATCTGGGTTCCTTCCACGAGAAGATTTGCTTAGGATTATACTACTGAAAAGAGGGATAATTTAGCTAGCCTATCAACCATCGTTTCTTTGTAGGGTCAGACACTTGGTTGCCTGCACACACCACCTTAATCTGATTTGCTTCCCTATTGAAAGGAAAAATTTAGTAGTTTCATCACTCTCTATCCACACCCTACCGCCATTTTCCTCTTCCCCTTCACTTCCCTTTTCCTCTCGAACGTTTATCCGCCCACGCCACCACTACACTGCCTCGGACCCCAGGGATGTCGTCGGAAGCACTGCGGCTACGGTGACCTCCTCAAAACTGGTTGCGACATGGCTACCGTGATATGAAGGGAAATACGTGCTCATTGATGGAGGAAGGAGTGGTGGAGAAGCTACCCTACGAACATGATCGATGGCGAGTATTTGCAGGAATGGGTTCGACCAACAAATTATAGTTCATCAAAATCTCGAGCTTTTCCTTCTTCCATGGAGATAATGGCGGGTTTGGCGACGACGTCGTACCAGGGGTACTTGAGCTGGGAGGAGGTGTTCTTATCGATGGACAAGTGAAAAAGGGAGAAAGATGAAATGGAGAAGATGATACCAATATTGCTATGTGGTATTTTTATTTTGTTGCTTCCTTTTCCATATTTGCTATATTTCCTTTTTTTTTTTGTTCATTTGGTGTTGCTTCCTTCATCTCCATGCTTGTGCATTCAAGCTTTCCCCTTTTTTTGTTACATTTGGTGGAAGGTTTTTAATTTGGGGTTAGGTTTTTGCTTTGAGATATTCTCCATATTGGTCCATATTCTGATTTGTATTCCTATATAATTTTTTTTTAACATTTTTGTACGCTTGCTATCTCTCTATTTTTGCTTTATTTTGTTGGCTACTTCTCTCTTTAAATCTCTCATTTGGGTTTTGTTATGATTTGTGGATTTATGAGTTGCTTTGCTTCTTGATTGCTTCATTTTTTTGCATTTTATTAAGATTTTATGGTCGATTTGAGGGGAAAAAACTTAAAATATGTGTGCAAGCAAAAGATTCTTTAAGCTACTTCTCCATTTCCATCCCTCCTCAAAAGTTCAATCTATCGCTGAGGTATGGTTTTTCCTTTCAAATATTAGTTCAGTATTTTAAAAATGTCCTTCTTCATTTATTTTGGGATTAGATAAGAATGTATCTGTGAAATGTATTGTTTCTTATCTGATCAGAAGCTACCTTACATCCATAATTTAATTCTTTAATTTGAGAATTCCTGTTATTGATGATTATTTGACAGACATGAAATTGATTTTTTGACAGACCCGCATGTGTGGCAAAAGGTACAAAGCAGTCATGTATATACAAGGCTCTCAACTTGAGACTTAAGCTAATGAGCTAACTGTCTGTTATCTCTTAAGCAACAAACTTAACAAACTTAACTAACAAACTAATTGAAGATAAGGAAGGACTAAGCTACAAACAATACAATTCATCATTTTTTTAGCTTCAACCAACACAAAGATCTTTGATCAACATTTTCTGGAGATTTTCTCAGTTATTCTCAGCTTCAACTTCTATATTCTCAGTGATTCTGAGTATTTCCTTTTCCTTTGTGTCTTCTTCACCTCATTATCACTTCTAGGTCACAACTATTGCGAGAAATTATAATTTTCTAACCCTCAATTTTCACATGCATTACTTGCTTTCACTTTCACTCTCGATTAGATCTAATTTCTTTTAGTTGTTAGATATTTCTTGTTCCCTTTCCCTTATCAGTCTAGAATCTTATGTGTTGCTGAAATGGCACAAAACAACACTAGAAGGGGGGTTGAATAGTGTTTTCGAAAATCAGAGTTTAAAAGCACAAAACAAAATCAATAAATGAAAGTAGCTCTTAGAACAGATGCCTTTCACAACACACTGATCAACAACTATACAACTGATAATTGTGATTTCACCTCATATTTCATTGACATTTTGCATGCATTTTCATATAGTTTAGGCATTTCTAATTTGATTTTGGTTAGTTTTTACCTTAGAATGGGTAAGGCGGTTTTGTGGTGTTATTGTGCAGGAATTGAGGATTAAAATGCTCAAGATTAACCATGATGGAGCTTGCATGAAGATGGAGCTTGTAAAGCAAGAAAATGAGCCAAACAGAGCCCATCACGGCCTAGCCGTGACAGCCATCACGACCATGATCGAGTAGACCTGAAAAGAAAGAATGGAAAAGTCAGAATCCGTCACGGCCTGGCCGTGACAGGCATCACGGCCGTGACGCGCAATATCTGGATTTTTAGAAACTGATTTGACCTGATTTTGTGATTGCTTGGGATTCAAGTTACGCTAATCTATAAATAGAGCAATTAGGATCGAAAATAGGAGGGACTTTTGGGCTGCTACCTTCTTCTCTTCTCCTAGGTTTTCTTTTATGCTTTTGTTAATCAAGCTTGCTATGATAATGGCAATGCTTGAGTAGTAGTCTTATTTCTAGGGATTGGGGCTATGCCCGAGATTTGTTTATGGTGACGAATTGACGTTTGGTTTCTTGTTAATTTTGATTTTGCTTTCGATTTGATTTCTATTGCTTTAGTTACTCGTAAATTCGGTGGCCACTTATTAGCTTGTCGTAGATACTCTAAGGAGGAACTTAGCGGTGAACTTAGGTATCGGATCTATAGGAATCAAACTTAGGACTTAAATCACGAGAGTTAGAAGCGGTCCTTCGAGGGTTCACGAATTGTCACAAAACTTAAAGGGTTCAATTTAAATTCAATTACCACGAGAGTAGGGGTTGGTTTAATTGGGCACGGTTTTTGTAACCCGAGAGGGAGCATTAACTTATTGATGATAAATTCGCCTTCAAAGCAATTTTGATAATTAACAAGGGGTAGTCAATTTGGTAACATAAACAATCTTGTTGGTAACCCAATTCCTAGGAATCTCTTTTGATTTGAAAAACCCCTAATAGATTTACTTTCCTATTTTAATTGATTGCGTTTTTTAAATATCTGATTTTCTAGTTAGTTCTTATTACAAAAATCAAATCTTTTCCAAATCATTTTTTATAAAGTCCAGTTTAATCGATTTAATAATTAATTGTTATTTGAGAGCACGGTCTCTATGGGATCGATCTTTTTTATTACTTGACGACGAATCCGGTACACTTGCCGGAGAGCACACATCAAGTTTTTGGCGCCGTTACCGGGGACTGTGCTTTCTTGAATCTCAATTTAATTTTTAAATTGATTTTTCTGGACCTTTTTTTTATTTTTTATATTAAATTTTCTCTTTTTTTCATTTATCTCTTTTTCTTTCTTTTTTAGTATCTATCTCTCTCTTATAGGTGTTTTTCTCTTTTATGCAAAGATCCCTAAGTCTTGGAAACCTTATTGAGGTTGACCCCGAAATCGAAAGGACCTTTCATAGACGTAGGAGACTACAAAGAGAGAAGGAGAGGTTGATTCCCATTCCACTCATGGCGAATCTACAGGATACCAAACCATTGAAGGACTACGCAGCCCCAAATGCTAGGTGTTTGCGAACTGGGATTGCTAGGCCAGAAATCGAGGCGGAGAACTACACTATACCGCCTATGCTAATTAGCATGATTAGGTAACATCAATTCGGAGGATTACCCTCGGAGGACCCGACTGATCATATGGAGACATTCTTGGAGTTCATCGATGCAATTAGAATTCATGGTGCCCCGATTGATGCTATACGCTTGAGGTTATTCCCTTCCTCTCTGACTGGAAAGGCAAAAGTTTGGTTGAAGCAAGTGCCCGCTAATACGTTATCAACTTGGGACCAACTGGAGCAGGCATTCTTGGAGAAATTCTTCCCTCCATCCAAGACTGCTTACCTACGAACTCAGATCACCGGCTTCTTCCAAAAGGACGGAGAATGCTTATCCGAAGCTTGGGATCGCTACAAAGGGTTGCTGGAGTCTTGCCCACATCATGGGCTTGAGAGGTGGTTGTTAGTGCATACCTTCTACAACGGATTGGATTACTCTTCGAAGGTGTCACTTGACTCCGTAGCTGGTGGAGCCTTTATGAATAGACCTCTGATCAAGCATTCAATATCATTGAAAACGTAGCCACCAACTACCACCAATGGGGTTCGAAAAGAGGTAATAACCCGAAAAATATTTCGGGGGGTAAGTTTGAAATGAATAGCACTGATCTAATTATGTCTAAATTTGACTCATTGAATAAACGCTTTGATCAGCTTGAAAAGGCTAATGTGAGTTCAATAGGTGCTACTAATATTGTTTATGAAATTTGTGGAATGCAGGGACATGACATAATGGAGTGCCCACATGGTATTGCTCCTGGATCCGGTGCTTCGGGGGAACAAGTGAACTCTTGTCCCAACTTCTATGACACGAACCCGAAGTTGCCAAACTATGTTCCCCCAAATTCTTACAACCAAGGAAGGAAGAATAGCCCTTACCTCTCCTACGGGAACTACAACAACACGTTGAACCGCGAATTCCAGGAAGGCCAAGGTAATAGGAAACCCGCATCGGGGTATCCTCAGGTACAAAAGTCTAAACTTGAGTCTCTTTTGGAAAATTTTGTTGAAACTCAAACAAAGAAAAATGAAGAGTTTAGACAACAAGGTAGGGCAGTCAATGAGGCAATAAAAGAGTTAGCATCTAAGGTAGATAACTTAGCCATCCATAATAAGATGTTAGAAACTCAGATTGCACAACAAGCTAGTACATACTCTAGAACTAAGGGTACATTTCCAGGACAACCCGAAATTAATCCCAATGAGCACTGTAATGCTATATAATTAAGGGAAGATAAGCTTGGGGTAGGGGAAAAGGATGTGGAATGTGAGGAGGACATGAGTGAAGATGAAGAGATAGAGCCAAAGTATGTCCCTCCACCACCTTACCAACCCCCAATACCTTTCCCACAAAGGTTGGTCAAGAAAAAGCAAGTAGAAATAGAAACTAAGAGATTAATTGAGGAGCATAATGCCATGATAAAAACTAATATGCCTCATAAACTAAAAGATCCAGGAAGTTTCTCTATTGCTTGCTCAATCGGAGAAGTGAAAATAAACCAAGCCTTATGTGACTTAGGGGCTAGTGCGAGTTTGATGCCGCTTACTATCTTTGAGAGGTTAGGAACCAAGAAATTGAGTCCATCCAAATCCTCTTTACAATTTGCGGATGACTCAACTAAAACTCCTCTAGGCATACTAGAGAATGTTCCCATAAAGGTAGGGAAATTTTTCATTCCTACCGATTTCATGGTGTTGGACATGAACGGAATTCTAAATTCCCTATCATTCTTGGAAGGCCATTCTTGGCCACAACTGGAGCGATAATAGACGTAAAAAATGGCAAGCTCTCTCTGAGTAGAGGAAGGTAGGGTGGATTTTGATTTGACTAACTCATATAACAACCCTCCTTTTGAGAGTCATGTGTGCGGGATTGAGATAATGCCTCCGAGGGTGAAGGAAGAGCCTAATATGGAAGCAACTCCCGAACTTTGCATAACGAATGATGCACCAAATAATGATGAAATGGGAGTTGCTCATCATGTGGAGTTAGAACTTCCACCGGGAGGAGTAAGGCCATGAAACTCAGAGTGAAAAGAGCAAAGCAAAAGCCCAATTATCATATAAACAAAATAGGCTCTTTGAAGGACTTCCTTGGAAGAGAGGTGTTCTTGCACTTCCAAGCCCAGTCGACCCCGGTTGATTGAAAGAAGTATGGTCAAGCTTAAGACCATAAATAAGCACTTCTTGGGAGGCAACCCAAGTTTTCTTTCCCTTTTAATTTGTTTTTGAATTTTATTTTTGAATAATTAGAGAAGATTAAGAGAAGAAAGATCACTAATTGATGGTTTTGCCAAGTATTTTTAGGTTATGAAAACAGTAAGAGCAAAAAGTCAAGGAAAAATAAAGTCAGAATTGATCACGCCCAGGCCGTGACGGTGGTCACAGCCGTGATTAGCTAACCACTGAAGATCAGAAAGGATCATGGCCCAGCCGTGATAGCCCTCACGGGCATGATGAGAAGGACAAAGAAAATCAGAATGTATCACGACCCAGCCGTGATGTATATCACGCCCGTGATGGGGATTTGCTTAACACCAGAATCAATCACGGCCTAGCCGTGATGAACGTTACGGCCGTGACACGTTTTCCAGCAGCTCTATGACTGGCATGTGAGCTAGCACCCTCCACCACCTCGGTGAGTTGTTCCATTTTTCTCCTCTCTCCGACTTGATTATTTACATTGGGGACAATGTAAGTTTTTAACCTTGGGGTAGGGGTATTTTTGCATTTTTCATGTTGCATTCATATAGGTGTAGTTTTACATAATCACATGATTAGATTGCCCCCTTTCTTAGAATATGCATCCAATTGTGAGAACTTTGTGCCAAATGAATTGAGATAGTGAATTTTTGAACCCAATTTTATCGTATTCTTGTGATAGGCTAAAAATAAAAATTCTTGAGATGATCTTTTGATAATTGATAATTAGCATGTGGTTCCTCAGATTTGTGTCTTTCATTGATTTTAAACTACTAAATGTGAGATTTTTGAGGCTAAAAGGGGGTACTCACTAAATCTACCCCATTCTTTGTGATTGAGTGTTTTATTCCTCTTGGATTGTGTTCTCTAGAACTTGACTTGAAACCGTTTTGAAACTTAAAAAATTTTTGAAAACATATTTGAAAATGATTGAGGCACTATGTATTTTTCTGGCCTTCTGAGCTTTGACTGATTAAATGCTACCCCCTAGTTGCCCAATTTTGATCCTAATCGAATAAGATACTTTTCTTGGTACCTTGATTTATTTTGATGAATGATGCTTGGTATGACACCTTTTAAAGTATTGCAAAAAAGGGTAAAAAGGTAGTTTGAAAAATAAATTGTGGGATGAGAAAGTTAGAAAAACATTTCTCTTAAGTTGAAAATCTCCCCTTCTCCAAATAAATAAAAAAAATGGAGAAGGGGATGAGAAAAAGAAAGTGAGAAATAAAATAAAATAGAAAAAAGAAAGAAAGAAAGAAAGAAAGGTGGAAAAGTGAACTAAAGCCCAAAAATGTATTTTAGAAGGTTGTCATGCTTTGCATTGTTTGATATTTTGTTTAGCCTTCTTGAATTTTCCTTTTCTTGATTTCCCCACCTAACAATTAATCCCATGGCCCCATTACAACCAAAATAAAAGACCTCTTGATTCTTTTGTGTTTTCATTAATAAAGTAGAGATTTGGTTAATAGTCAAGCTTATGGTAGAATACCTTCCTTGAGGAAATTGAGCGAATTGTCATATACCCTTAAACACTTGAGTATGGTGAGAAGAGTGCCCGAATTAGTGAGAGATATGAATTTAGGGAACCTAAACTTCTAATTGGACTTGAAATTGATTGTCTCTTGGGTACTTATTTGAATATGCCTGTCACTTGGATTAGTTACTCGGGTTCTTGGTTCATTGTCCATGCTCTGATTGTTTATCTTGACTGGCCTTAGTGATTGCTTGAGGACAAGCAAAATCTTAAGCTTAGGGTAGTTTGATGAGTGTGATTTCACCTCATATTTCATTGACATTTTGCATGCATTTTCATATAGTTTAGGCATTTCTAATTTGATTTTGGTTAGTTTTTACCTTGGAACGGGTAAAGCGGTATTGCGGTGTTGTTGTGAAGGAATTGAGGATTAAAATGCTCAAGATTAACCATGATGGAGCTTGCATGAAGATGGAGCTTGTAAAGCAAGAAAATGAGCCAAACAGAGCCCATCACGGCTTGGCCGTGACAGCCATCACGACCATGATCAAGTAGAGCTAAAAAGAAAGAATGGGAAAGTCAGAGCAGATCACGGCCAGGCCGTGATGTCCATCACGATCGTGACATGCCAACTGAACCAGACCCTCACAGGCAGAACTGATCACGGCTAGGCCGTGATGGTGATCACGGCTGTGACAGACCAACCAGCGAAGCAATCTCCAAGACAGAATCCGTCACGGCCGTGACGCGCAATATCTGGATTTTTAGAAATTGATTTGACCTGATTTTGTGATTGCTTGGGATTCAAGTTACCCTAATCTATAAATAGAGCAATTAGGCTCAAAAATAGGAGGGACTTTTGGGATGCTACCTTATGCAAAATTAGGATTTCTCTTCTTCTCCTTCTTCTCTTCTCCTAGGTTTTCTTTTATGCTTTTGTTAATCAAGCTTGCTATGATAATGACAATGCTTGAGTAGTAGTCTTATTTCTAGGGATTGGGGCTATGCCCAAGATTTGTTTACGGTGACGAATTGACGTTTGGTTTCTTATTAATTTCGATTTTGCTTTCGATTTGATTTCTATTGCTTTAATTACTCGTAAATTCGGTGGCCATTTATTTGCTTGTCGTAGATACTCTAAGGAGGAACCTAGCGGTGAACTTAGGTATCGGATCTATAGGAATCAAACTTAGGACTTAAATCACGAGAGTTTGAAGCGGTCCTTCGAGGGTTCACGAATTGTCACAAAACTTAAAGGGTTCAATTTAAATTCAATTACCACGAGAGTAGGGGTTGGTTTAATTGGGCACGGTTTTTGTAACCCGATAGGGAGCATTAACTTAGTAAGGATAAATTCGCCTTCAAAGCAATTTTGATAATTAACAAGGGGTAGTCAATTTGGTAACATAAACAATCTTGTTGGTAACCCAATTCCTAGGAATCTCTTTTGATTTGAAAACCCCCTAATAGATTTACTTTCTTATTTTAATTGATTGCGTTTTTTAAATATCTGATTTTCTAGTTAGTTCTTATTACAAAAATCAAATCTTTTCCAAATCCTTTTTTATATAGTCCAGTTTAATCGATTTAATAATTAATTGTTATTTGAGATCAGGGTCTCTGTGGGATCGATCTTTTTTATTACTTGACGACGAATCCGGTACACTTGCCGGAGAGCATACATCAACAACACACCCGAGTTAGTTAAATGAAACAGTTAAACAAACTGGATAATAAAGTAAAGGATAGCGAAGGAGTATAC
>JAUPTC010002227.1:0-15267 GCA_030762895.1 Sophora flavescens | reverse complement strand
TACAAAATTAATTTAGCAATTGATAAGCAGTTGTAAATTTAACTTTCTACATCGGTTTTGCTTAAAACCGATGTGTAAAATTGACTTTCTACATCGGTTTTCTAGAGAACCGATGTGTAAAGTTAAATTTACACATCGGTTTTAAGAAAAACCGATGTAGAAAGTTAAATATACACATCGGTTATTGAGAACCTATGTGTAAAATCTCTTTTTTTTTTTTAATCTATTATTTACATTTCAATCATTCCTGTTTTCACTAATGCAGATCAATAAACAAACCAGCAGTACCCTGATCAAACAAGAAACAACAACAGAACACCAAACCAATTTTGACACAATCATTCAAAAGCAAAACATACTTCATTCAATTTTCTTAGCACAGCCAATTAGCTCTTACACATATGGTTAAAAATACTGACATTTCATCAAATGACTAGTGAGCACATAATATGAAAACAGAGGGCATCAGGCCTAATTTATTTCGAATGAATGAAAACAACACTTTATCAAAGCTACATCAAAACACGAGAGAAGAAGAATTGAACCAGACCTGAGCACTAATACATATCATCAGTCAAAGGTACGTACACTATAGCTAGTATATATATGATAAGTTTTTAAACTAACTACATATATACAAACTATGGGTGGTACACTTCAAGAAAGAAAGTTGCCCAACGCCTCTTTATGATGTTGATGTCAGAACCAGACAATGGAGATGGATTGTTGAATATCTGCAAGTTTAATTGGACAAAAGATTATATCTTTTAAGTAATAAACTAACATAAAACATATAACGAATCTATACTATTACTTCTAATTGTGTCAATTAACATTTACCTCACTCCATCTTTCAGTGATCCCGGAGGAGATAATTTCCAACATCCACTGCATCACATAATAGCCACATTCCCATGACCCACGTTGTATACGTGACTACGTACAAATGAAACCCAATTAGAATATGAGGAATTAAATAAAATAGAAATCAATTATTGTACCCACTGCATTTGACGCATTTGAACTAATAAATATCTTACACTGGGAATAATCCATCTGATAGCCCGAGTACGCCTTTCACCACGCTGCATGTGGGATGCATTAATAGACCTATCATGACAAAAACATTAATTAAAGTATATATAATAGATTTCAGATAATTAAAACAACTGCATTACTGATTATAAAGTATTTTAACGCTTACGTTTCGATGATCGTCTTCAGTTCATTCGCCGGCTTATTTCCCAATGAGCAGAAGAAGACCACGACGTTCATTCTTGGGTACAAGAGCAACAGTTGCCAATGCTTGCTGTATTTGCGGAACACTTAGTGACTATAAGTCATATATAGTTATACTTAAATTAATAACCGGTACTTACTTATTGAGATAAGGCGCAAGATAGAATTGATGATCGTCTCGGGCAAGTATATCACGTATGGTAGTGACCGGGTCTTCCGATGCTACGAGAACATCACCCTGAATGAACATGGGGTCAATGAACCCATAAAGGGCGAGGTTACCCTGATCGACTAACATACGATGCAGATACCTAATATATTGGAAAAACATGTTAATTATCATTGTATTTAAAAATTAATTACGTACTTAACTTATAAATAAAATGTACTTACGTGCACCAAAACGATATGTGTGCAGAACTGGCCATTTCTTTATTGAGTGCCATCTCCATAAGTTCTTTCTTTGGTATATACAGTTCACCAGTGCTGGCATCATGTTCCAACGTTACCAATTCTGCATCATCCTCCATGGTGACAACCTCGTATAGCAAGATCTTTGAAAACATCACCATGGCCAGGTGCCCCTTTTTAGATCCCCTAATCAACATAGATATATATGATTAATCTCGTATAATTTTAAGTTTTTTAATTAGTTATGAACTAAATGGTCAAATGAATTCCTTGACAGAGCAGTACATCTCTGGTCTTCCTAGATCCGACCTTTTAGGCACAATATCATTTCCAACATCCTATAACAAATACAAATAAAGCATTATCTTTAAACAATAATAAATATATTTCAACTATGAATATAGAAAAACACAACTAACCGAATACCTCGGATGCAACAAGAAAGTCGACCACTCTTCTTGGCCGGAGGATGAAGTTACGGGGCCTCGACCCACTGTTTGAACCTCCTCGGTGGGCACAGGGACTCGAGCATCAGGCATCTCGAATAATCTCAACAGACACCCTCGGATGATCATCCGGTAATAACCGATGGTGTATGGTATTACCTAACTTATTATATGCCCTACCCAATGCCACTAAGCGGCGATGATGATGATGATCTTCAACATACAGCTCACACCTATCGTGGTCGTCATCATCATCATCATCATCATCATCATCATCATCATAGAAGCAGACATCATCATCATTTTCGGGATGATGAGGAGGATCACATGAGCCCTTAGTGCTCACATGGACAGAAAGGTTGGACAGAGGGTTGGACACCTACCGTCATCTCCGGGACAAAGAAGTAAATATTGCCATCTCTTTGGGCAAACCGCTCGGCCATCTCCGTCGAAGCTCACCGCAATCTCCTGTTTTTAGTTGTGCTCTATCTCGCAACCGAATCCCCGTGGCATTGGTGTGAAGATGAACCATGGTATTGGCGAATGCCGACTCCCCATCCAACACCAATGACACGGCCGGGTGGTCTGGTTTACCGATGGCAGTAGATAAGATATCATTGCGTCCTCTAGGAACAAAGGTTCCTTGGGTTAGCTAATCATCCAAGGCATCCTATCACATAAAAATATCAGGTCACATTACAATTCGGTAACAATCTTAAAATGACAATTACAACAAACTATACTTACAATCCTCTCAGCTACTTGGCGGGCCTCCTCGGATGTATATTGTCCCGTTTTTCTTTGTCGGCCCCTCTTCCATGAACGATGGCGTGGGGGTGGAGGTGGATCAACAACCTCTGGAAGATTTTCAGCATTAGGATCCGCTCGAGATGCTGCCCGACGACGTGCTTTCTTTTCCTCTTCAACCATTTTCTTAACAAGCTTTTTATATCCCCCACGAGACATGACATGGGGGTAGACATTCTTGCTTTGGTTTTCCCGCCCTTTTCCTCTTCTCCTCGTTATAAATAAAAGACAATTAAATTACATAAGTAAATGAAATTAATGCAATTACATAAATTTAGAGACAAATCAAATAAGTTAACCTGAAAGTCGGGATCACGTCGGCTCTGAACAAAGCGATCCCACGTCGCCTTGTCAAGAAACGGATACACCTCAAGTGGGTTCTTTTTACTTTTTGGACCGAATATATAGTATCCGCCTGTGTCGGCCTTAAAACCCCTCCAACGCTCTCCAAAGATACTTCAAGAAACGCTTCTTCATAGCGTATGTATCCGGTATGTCAAATGTCAACTACATTAAGACCAAAAGAATCAACGAATTACTGTATGATATTATTAAGATAAAAATAAAGTAGATACAGACAAACACAGGACGTAGAAGTATAGATACCAGAATACTCTCCCATATCTGCTCCTTCACGTCCGCCGGTACATCTCTCCACCTATCAATGAGTATACTAGGCCTGGTTCCTAGCAAGGGTCGCCACAAAACTGGTAAACTGATCTTCCATTGGCCCAATAGGTTTGAGGTTATCATCAAAATCTACTCTTATCCTCTGATTTGACCCACGGTTGGCAGTCAAATGCCTCATCCGTGTGGCACGCCTACCCTTTCTACCGGTAGACGGGGTCTCTGACCCGCTGCATGAAGGAGGTGTATCCTCATGATCAGCCATGTATACCTGTTTAAACACAAAACAAAAAAAAACTTGTTAGTATGTCAGGATAAATATCAAACATAACTTATAAATATCGATCAACGTACATAAACATAACTTATAAATATCAACGTAAACACATAATATGCCAAACTTGATGGTAATATCAAACTAAACTTACTTTGTGGTCAATTAGTAAAGTTCTCCCATAACCCTTCTTGGTGATCATTACGAGTAGCATGTACATCATCCACTTCATTTTCCTCATTGAAATTAGGCACTCGTGTTGAGAAAGAAGGAGTATTAGAAATATCAAGAGTTGAATCGTTATTTCCCTCACTACCGTTATACATGTTTTTTCCCTGGAGAACCACTGACCACCTTTTGTTAGAAGGATCACGGATATAAAACACTTGTTTTGCTTGGGATGCCATGATGAAAGGTTCCTCTTTATTACCTACCTTACTAAGGTCCACCAATTTGAATCCTAACTCATCAGTTTGCACACCATTGTTACTGTCGACCCACTGACATTTAAAAACAGGTACTCTAAACTTCGTGTAATCAACCTCCCATATCTCTTCAATGATTCCAAAGTATGAAACTGATGCCATAACAGGGTTTTTATCTTTCGAACTAGAGAAATGCATGGACTCAGCGACGACCATAACCCCATTGTTTTGCATAGTACTTTTGTCATCCTGGGACTTTGTATAGAAGGAAAACTTATTGATATCGTACCCACTCCAGCATATGACATCAAAGTTAGGCCCCTGTGCTAGCCATTTTAATGTAGCAGAAGCAGTACCATCCTTTGCAATTTTTTCTTTAAACCAGTTCAAGAAAGTCTTGTTATGCTTGTTCAAACACCATTTTTCATTCATTCTAGGGTAAGTTTCATTGATAATGCTTTTATGCTCACATAAGTATGGTTCAACCTCATCAGTGTTATTCAATATATACAAATGTGCTTGAAGCACTTCCTCCCGATCCATGCTCTTAACAGTGATACCTCGTGTACCCTTACCATCATATCTTCCTTCGTGACGAGACTTCGGAAGCCCTACAGGTTCCGCAGGAGGACCTTTGGTGACCACATCACAACTAGAATCACCATCCTTCACTTTGTAGCGTGATACCCCACACCTGGGGCACTCGTGCATCTCTTCAAACTCTTTCCTGTACAATATGCAATCATTGGGGCAAGCGTGTATTTTCTTATACTCCATACCCATCGGACACAATATCTTCTTTCTTCTCATAGTTTCGAGATGGCAATGTGTTGCCTTCACAGAAGCATTTCTTTCAACAACTCAAGCAATCGGTAAAGTTTTTATCGCTCCACCCATTTCTCGCATTCACATTGAACAATCTTAACACCGTGACAACCGTGTGAAATTAGTGCACCCCGGATACAAAGCCACTTGCCCATCACTGGCACAAAGTATCATACACATGTGCTTGCCGAAAAGACTCTTGCCCAACATCACGGATCATGTCCTCTAGTCCATCGTCCATTTCCACGTCATCAACTTCCTCTCTATCCGACACCCTCGGCCTTCTAACGATTCACCATGGCATATCCATGTTGTATAACTCTTGCAAATCCCCTCACAAATAAGATGATCACATATCTCCTCGCTTCTAGTCGTGTCTCATTCAAACAAGGAACACAAATAAAACCTTCCGTACCACTTACATCGGGAGCATTTGTTTTTGCAAGATCAGGAAAATCTTCCACTCCATTCTCATACTCATCACTTGTCCGTCTAGCATTCATCCAACCGCGATCCATGACTAAACCAATACCTTCGTACTTTGTCCAACATATTCATCAACCACTTCTTATGACAGGGTATGGCCCTATCCCATTCGAGAAGAAACTTTTTCAACATTTCCGTTAATAGTCCTTAACTCTCATGCTCATACCTACAAAATTTGACCATTTCCCCGGTCTCCGACGTACACTACTTGAACGCGATGACATCCACCACGATAAAGTATGCACCCGGAGAACGAAAGGAAATGTATCAATCAGAACTTTCATCAAGTATATAACATTAGAACCAATGAATAACTATTTTAACTGAATTAAGAAAAAGTTTTTTCCCAATCACTTTGGACAATTCAAGATCCAACACAATGAGCGGTACATTAAGCACGTACATCGTGCCTCATTAGTATTGCATCTCAAACGGGAAACTAAGGCTTTACTATTTATGTAGCTTACATGAAGATGGGGCTTGAAAAGTGAAGAAAATTAGCCAAACGAGAGCCCTTCACGACCTAGCCTTGAAAGCCATCACGGTAGTGATCGAGTATAGCTTAAAAGAAAGAATGGAAAAGTCGAAACTGGTCACATGCCCGTGATGCCCATCACGGCCGTGACATGTCACCGTATCGCACTCCTCTCAGCGCAGGCGATCTCATGGCCTAGCCGTGATGGTGGTCACGCCGTGACAGACCAACCAATGAAGCAACCTCCAAGGCAGAACCTATCACGGACCGGGTCGTGATGGCCATCACGACCGTGACATGCCAATCGAACCGCCCTCGAGCGTGATACCCTATCACCGGGGCACTGATGGTGGTCCCCGTGATGGTGGTGACATGACAGACAACCGATAATGTAACCTCCAAGGCGAATCTGACGGCACGATGGCCATCACGGCGGCCGTGATGGCCATCACGCCGGTGACATGCCAATCGAACTAGACCTCACAGCGGAACTCGATCACGGCCTTAGGCGTGATGGAGGTCACGACCATGACAGAACAACCAAGAAAGGGAAAAAGGGAAAAAGGACACTGGGAACTCCAAATGGTGTCTTTCTAAGACCTTCCCTATCTATATCTTCCCTAAGACCCAAAGAAGAAACCTTCACAAAGCATCTTCAAAAGAAGCTCTATCCCTTTCTTCCAAAGAACCCCACATCACCACAACCATATCATACATTAGGAGACAGAGATAGAACTATAAACAAAAAAGTAAAAGAAAAATACCTTTCACTCCTTGAGAGACGAGAGATGGGAGGGAGAAGCGAGAGGAGCGGAGGTAGAAGCGGAGGCGGACGTAGCGTTAGAGGAGATGAGATGACCGTGCAATGCTGGTAGAAAAAAACGAAACAACATAACAGGGATGCTCATAAAAGAACAAAACATAACCATCCAGCTCAAACAACAAAGAAAATCCATTACCCATACACATCGTGGAATGAACCACAACAACAAACTGAACAAAGTGAATACTTTGGGAGAATGAAGCAAGGTGAAGGGAAAGTGAAGCAAAGTAAAATGGAGGAAGCACTCACCGGAGAAGAATGAAGCAATGGCGGCAAGCGGACAGAGCGAGGTGAGGCGAGCATCCAAACGCAAAGGTAAAGCACAAGGTGAGGAATGAACTGAGCAAAGGGTGTTTTTCTTTTTAGGGTTCAAGAAACTTCGAAACTGAAGAATGGAGGGATAGCGCGGAAATGTAATAAAAATTGGCAATATTACACATCGGTTATGCCATAAACCGATGTGGTTAACCATATTATACACATCGGTTATCCTGAAACCGATGTGTAAACCTTAAACTTTTAATTCCCAATTTTTTTTTAAAAATTTTATACATCGGTTATTTAAAACCGATGTGTAAAAGTAAAATTTTAATTTCTATTTTTTTTTATTTATAATTTTATACATCGGTATTCAAGAAACTGATGTTGTTAATCACAATTTTACACATCGGTTCATGGAGAACCGATGTTGAATGTTAAAAATTCTGACTTTACATTTTTTTTATTTTAATTTTAAACATCTGTTAGAAATAACCGATGTGGAAACGTTTTACACATCGGTTATTCTCTAAACCGATGTGTAATACTTTGGTTTTAATTTCAAAAATGCCACCGCCTCGTTTTACACATCGGTTTCTAATAAACCGATGTGTAAACTCCGATGTAGAATCCCTTTTCTGCACTAGTGTTTTCAGGATGATGAGGAGGATCACATGAGCCCTTAGTGCTCACATGGACAGAGGGTTGGACAGAGGGTTGGACACCGACTGTCATCTGCTGGGACAAAGAAGTAAATATTGCCATCTGCTGGGCAAACTGCTCGGCCATCTCCTGTCGAAGCTCAGCTGCAATCTCCTGTTTTAGTTGTGCTCTATCTGCAACCGAATCCCTGTGGCATTGGTGTGAAGATGAACCATGGTATTGGCGAATGCCGACTCCCCATCCAACACCAATGACACGGCCTGGGTGGTCTGGTTTACCGATGGCAGTAGAGAAGATATCATTGCGTCCTCTAGGAACAAAGGTTCCTTGGGTTTGCTGATCATCCAAGGCATCCTATCACATAAAAATATCAGGTCACATTACAATTCGGTAACAATCTTAAAATGACAATTACAACAAACTATACTTACAATCCTCTCAGCTACTTGGCGGGCCTCCTCGGATGTATATTGTCCCGTTTTTCTTTGTCGGCCCCTCTTCCATGAACGATGGCGTGGGGGTGGAGGTGGATCAACAACCTCTGGAAGATTTTCAGCATTAGGATCCGCCTGAGATGCTGCCTGCTGACGTGCTTTCTTTTCCTCTTCAACCATTTTCTTAACAAGCTTTTTATATCCCCCACGAGACATGACATGGGGGTAGACATTCTTGCTTTGGTTTTCCTGCCCCTTTTTCCTCTTCTCCTGTTATAAATAAAAGACAATTAAATTACATAAGTAAATGAAATTAATGCAATTACATAAATTTAGAGACAAATCAAATAAGTTAACCTGAAAGCTGGGATCACGTCGGCTCTGAACAAAGCGATCCCACGTCGCCTTGTCAAGAAATGGATACACCTCAAGTGGGTTCTTTTTACTTTTTGGACCGAATATATAGTATCTGCCTAGGTCGGCCTTAAAACCCCTCCAACGCTCTCCAAGATATCTTGAAAGAACGCTTCTTCATAGCGTATGTATCCGGTATGTCAAATGTCAACTACATTAAGACCAAAAGAATCAACGAATTACTGTATGATATTATTAAGATAAAAATAAAGTAGATACAGACAAACACAGGACGTAGAAGTATAGATACCGGAATACTCTCCCATATCTGCTCCTTCACGTCCGCCGGTACATCTCTCCACCTATCAATGAGTATACTAGGCCTGTTCCTAGCAAGGGTCGCCACAAAACTCGGTAAACTGATCTTCCATTGGCCCAATAGGTTTGAGGTTATCATCAAAATCTACTCTTATCCTCTGATTTGACCCACGGTTGGCGGTCAAATGCCTCATCCGTGTGGCACGTCTACCCTTTCTACCGGTAGAGCGGGGTCTCGACCCGCTGCATGAAGGAGGTGTATCCTCATGATCAGCCATGTATACCTGTTTAAACACAAAACAAAAAAAAAATTGATAGTATGTCAGGATAAATATCAAACATAAATTATAAATATCGATCAACGTACATAAACATAACTTATAAATATCAACGTAAACACATAATATGCCAAACTTGATGGTAATATCAAACTAAACTTACTTTGTGGTCAATTAGTAAAGTTCTCCCATAACCCTTCTTGGTGATCATTACGAGTAGCATGTACATCATCCACTTCATTTTCCTCATTGAAATTAGGCACTCGTGTTGAGAAAGAAGGAGTATCGAAATATCAAGAGTTGAATCGTGATTTCCCTCACTACCGGTTATACATGTTTTTTCCCCGGAGAACCACTGACCACCTTTTGTTAGAAGGATCACGGATATAAAACACTTGTTTTGCTTGGGATGCCATGATGAAAGGTTCCTCTTTATTACCTACCTTACTAAGGTCCACCAATTTGAATCCTAACTCATCGGTTTGCACACCATTGTTATGTCGACCCACCTGACATTTAAAAACAGGTACTCTAAACTTCGTGTAATCAACCTCCCATATCTCTTCAATGATTCCAAAGTATGAAACTGATGCCATAACAGGGTTTTTATCTTTCGAACTAGAGAAATGCATGGACTCAGCGACGACCATAACCCCACTGCTTTTGCATAGTACTTTTGTCATCCTGGGACTTTGTATAGAAGGAAAACTTATTGATATCGTACCCACTCCAAGCATATGACATCAAAGTTAGGCCCCTGTGCTAGCCTTTTTAATGTAGCAGAAGCAGTACCATCCTTTGCAATTTTTTTCTTTAAACCAGTTCAAGAAAGTCTTGTTATGCTTGTTCAAACACCATTTTTCATTCATTCTAGGGTAAGTTTCATTGATGATGCTTTTATGCTCACATAAGTATGGTTCAACCTCATCAGTGTTATTCAATATATACAAATGTGCTTGAAGCACTTCCTCCCGATCCATGCTCTTAACAGTGATACCTCGTGTACCCTTACCATCATATCTTCCTTCGTGACGAGACTTCGGAAGCCCTACAGGTTCCGCTTCTGACATGTAGTCTGTACAAAACTCAATAGCTTCTTCTGCAACATACCTTTCAACAATAGATGCTTCGGGACGGTGTGGATTTTTCATATATCCTTTCAAGATCTTCATGTATCGCTCAATCGGGTACATCCACCTTAAATAAACGGGACCGCACAATCTAATCTCCCTCACTAGATGAACAATCAAATGAACCATGATGTCAAAAAATGAAGGTGGAAAATACATCTCCAATTGGCACAATACAATGGCTGCCTCATTTTCCAACTCATCCAAATTTTTAGTGTCAATGACCTTGCTACATATAGCATTGAAGAATAAGCATAACCTAGTAATGGCATGTCTGACTTTTTTAGGCAATATGTCACGAATGGCCACCGGTAGTAGTTGTTGCATCAAGACATGACAATCATGAGACTTTAAGCCAACTAATTTGAGATCTTTCATTGAGACAAGTCTTCTGATATTTGAAGAGTAACCCTGTGGCACGTTGACTCCCCGTAGACATTCACAGAAACTTCTTTTCTCTTTTTTTGATAAAGTATGACATGCTGGGGGCAAATAAGTCTTCTTATCCCCCACTTTAAGTGGAGCTAACTGCTCTTGTATACCCATCGCAACTAGATCCAGACGAGCATTCACACCATCTTTGTCTTGCCTTGAATGTTGAGAAGCGTTCCGATTAAACTGTCACACACATTTTTCTCTAAATGCATCACATCAATACAATGTCTTACATCAAGCTTGCACCAGTATGGAAGATCAAAGAAGATCGACCTCTTCTTCCATATTTTCTTCTCTGTAGCCTTCTTCTGGGTCTTCCCATAGATAACATTAGTGTTGTTCACCCTTTCATAAACTTGCTCTCCAGTCAAGGCCACCGGAGCAATTTCATTCTCCGGAAGTCCATTGAAAGCTTTCCTCAATCTACGATAAGGATGATTACATCGGAGAAATCTCCGATGGCCAAGGTAGACCATCTTCCTTCCATGTTGCAGTTGATGGTAACATGTGCCTTCTTCACATATTGGACATGCTTTATGCCCCTTAACACTATACCCACACAGGTTCCCGTATGCTGGAAAGTCATTGATGGTGCAAAATAACATGGCACGCAATCTGAATGTCTCACGGCAATACCCGTCGATCACATCAACGCCTTCATCCCACATCATTCTCAAGTCTTCAATCAAGGGACTCAGATAAACATCAATATCATTTCCTGGCTGTTTAGGACCCGAAATCATCATACTTAACATAATGTATTTGCGCTTCATGCACAACCAAGGAGACAGGTTGTAAATTACAAGGAGAACAGGCCATGAACTATGAATACTACTTAAGTTTCCATATGGATTCATTCCATCGGTAGCAAGTCCAAGCCTGAGGTTTCTGGGCTCATTGCCGAAATCCGGAAACAAACTATCAATTCTCTTCCATTGCAAAGAATCGGCCGGATGGCGAAGCTGTCCATCACACTTCCTCTCATCTGCATGCCATCTAATGTTCTTTGCGTCATTTACATTAGCAAACAATCGCTTGAACCGCGGAATCACGGGAAGATACCATAACACCTTCGCAGGAGGACCTTTGGTGACCACATCACAACTAGAATCACCATCCTTCACTTTGTAGCGTGATACCCCACACCTGGGGCACTCGTGCATCTCTTCAAACTCTTTCCTGTACAATATGTAATCATTGGGGCAAGCGTGTATTTTCTTATACTCCATACCCATCGGACACAATATCTTTTTCGCCTCATAGTTTCGAGATGGCAATGTGTTGCCTTCTGGAAGCATTTCTTTCAACAACTCAAGCAATTCGGTAAAGCTTTTATCGCTCCACCCATTTCTCGCCTTCACATTGAACAATCTTAACACCGCTGACAACCGTGTGAAATTAGTGCACCCCGGATACAAAGCCACTTGCGCATCACTGCACAAAGTATCATACACATGTGCGCGCCGAAAAGACTCTTGCCCAACATCACGGATCATGTCCTCTAGTCCATCGTCCATTTCCACGTCATCAACTTCCTCTCTATCCGACACCCTCGGCCTGTCTAACGATTCACCATGGCATATCCATGTTGTATAACTCTTGCAAATCCCCTCACAAATAAGATGATCACATATCTCCTCAGCTTCTAGTCGTGTCTCATTCAAACAGTTAACACAAGGACAATAAAACCTTCCGTTACCACTATCAGGAGCATTTGTTTTTGCAAACTGTAGAAAATCTTCCACTCCATTCTCATACTCATCACTTGTCCGTCTAGCATTCATCCAACCGCGATCCATGACTAAACCAATACCTTCGTACTTAGTCCAACATATTCATCAACCACTTCTTATGACAGGGTATGGCCCTATCCCATTCGAGAAGAAACTTTTTCAACATTCGGTTAACAGTTAGTCCTTAACTCTCATGCTCATACTCGACAAAATTTCGGCAGCATTTCCCCGCGGTCTCCGACGTACACTACTTGAACGCGATGACATCCACTACGATAAAGTATGCACCCGGAGAACGAAAGGAAATGTATCAATCCGAACTTTCATCAAGTATATAACATTAGAATCAATGAATAACTATTATAACTGAATTAAGAAAAAGTTTTTTCCCAAACTGTCCAACTTTGGACAATTCAAGATCCAATACAATGAGCGGTACATTAAGCACGTACACGTACACGTACGCTCATTAGTATTGCATCTCAAACGGAAACTAAGGCTTTAATAAATAATTAACATTAAGAAAAATAATAAAACACTCCAATCCCCAAGTCCAATGCAAGGGGAGATTGGAAAAGCGCACTAGTATTTGAAAAACTAACAACCATATATTTCTTAATTGAGTAATTGGCTAAAACATCATCCTAATATATGTTAATCATCATTTTAATGCCAACAATAAGCCTATTACCTAGTAAACTAGAAATCCAACCCCAACAAAAAACTATACCCATGTGGACCTCAAATGGAGATGATCCTCACATCAAGTGTTTCTAATGACTTGCCTACTTTATAATGAAACCAAAGACAATATTCATCATTCCATTGATTGATGTCCAACATGCTTAGCATTTTTCTCCTAAAAAATGAGGTTCTTATCCCTCTCTAGTGAGCTACGAAAGAATGTAGGAGACCAATAAATTTGACCGAGCATTAATTAGCTTCATAATTTTTCAGTTTTCAAACATCAATAAACATAATGCTTCAATTAATAAATGTTAACAGAACTATTTATAGATGTAGAAGAGAGTGGTAATTCCTTCATTCCCTGAAACTAGTGTCAAGAACATAATGTTTTCTTCTCATGAAATCTAGTAACTAGAAAGTGATCTTAAACCATTATGAGAAGAAAACATTATGTTCTTGACACTAGTTTTCAAACATTATGTTCAAGGGAAACACCTAGCACTTAGCATCTACCTAATACAATGAACTACTCGGTATGTAGCACTTAACACCTTAATATATATGAGAACTAACCAGCAATAACCACCAATTAGAGAACTAACCAGCAATAACCACCAATAACAAGTGAAGGAAAGAAACCTACCTCTAAAGGATGCGGCCGCTAAAGGTGACTTGTGAGAAGAGGAGGGCACAGACGTTGAAGGGGTTGCCGAAGTGGTTAGCAACAAATTAGTACCCTAGCCCTACCAACTCCAAAACCTTTGGAAGCTGAAACATAAATAAGATTATTTCAGATTAGTTCACCAAGCTTTCTATAGTATAATTAATGAAGCATATATGCATGCTAGCCAATGGCGCTACCATCGGAGGTGATGACAAAATATGAGAAAAGTGAATAATATTCAACAAGAATGATGACTTACCAAGGGAACTGAGTTGATGGCACTCACAAGAATCGAAGATAGCCAAACAAAAACTATAGCCCCACCACCATAAAGCAGTACTGTGGACTTGTTTTCAACAGCATCCCACTGATAATGATAAATGGAGGATTTTATTTCACTTGGTTAAAAGAAAGGCTGCCAAAGAGAATATTGGAATCGCAAGATTGTGGATTTGCCAAAAAGAAGTTCAGGAAAAAATTAAATTGGACTTGCCTTTTCCTTCAAATCATGAACAACTCGTTAGCATCTCTGAAGTAGAAGTTTCTTCCGAGAAAGCTTAGGTCTGAAGCAGAGAAGATTTCCGGGATTCTTAAAGGTAGGAAACAAGAATACAAGTTAGAATTGTTAAAAGAAAAATAAAAAGAAATAGATTAAAAACAATATGACTGAGCTGAATAACAAGAACATTGAAAACATAAACCAACTGAACTACTACACTTAAGGGTAGGGAATTGGGAAGACCTAATGCCAAAACTACTCTCTGTTAAGGTTCACGCGGTTAGGGTTCTTATTGCGCAACTGAGCGGAGTGGAGAACGGAAGAGAAGTGGCGGCCGAAGCTTCAATGAGACAGATAGCTTCAATGAGAAAGGAGAGAATGACATTGAAGCTTCAAAGATAGAGTAGATAGATGAGAGAAGATCAGAGTAGAAAGAGAAGAGACTGCCCAGAGATGATGGTCGCGACGATGAAGGTATGAGAGAGGCACACACGGTGGTGGTGCAAAGGGCTGCACGAAAAATGCAGGTCAGGTTAGGGTTGTGGTGGTGCTCGCGGCGGTAGTGGTGAGTTGATGTTTGGGGGAGGAGGGGAACTAGGTCGCGGAGGAGGAAAGAATGGGGTTTTCTGAAAGAATGGGATAATGCGCGGAAACGAAGGAGGGAAAAGGAAAAATTGGGACTATTACACATCGGTTATACCTAAAACCGATGTGTTAAACATCTTATACACATCGGTTATTCAGAAACCGATGTGTAAACATTAAACTTTTAAATTCTGATTTTTTTCTTTTAAATTTTATACATCGGTTACTTAAAATCGATGTGTAAAAGTAATATTTATTTTCTTTTTTTTTCTTTATAATTTTCTACATCGGTTATAAGGAACCGATGTGTAAAAGTCAGATTTTATTTTCTTTTTTTTTTCTTTCTACATCGGTTATATAGAAACTGATGTGTAAAAGTAAGATTTTATTT
>JAUPTC010002226.1:0-15268 GCA_030762895.1 Sophora flavescens | reverse complement strand
CCTACCTTTGGAAGTTTTGCAATGATCAGGTTATTCGGAGGTGTGTCCCCGATCATGAGGCAGTCCATTTCGCACTTCTCACATGCCTCTCAAGTTGGAGGACATTTTGGACCATAGAGGACAGCAAGAAAAGTCCTGGATTCTGGGTTCTACTGGCCCACAATTTTTAGAGATGCCTATGAGGTATACATGAATTGTAAAGAATGTCAAATAACAGGCCCTGCCATCACTCGTAGGAGTGAGATGCCTCAGCAGCCCATGCTCTTTTGTGAGGTTTTTGATGTGTGGGGGATTGATTTTATGGGTCCTTTCCCCCCTTCTTTTGGTTTTGTATATATTCTTTTGGCTGTAGACTATGTTTCAAAGTGGGTAGAAGCAATCCCCACTAGGACTAACGATGCTAAAATTGTTTCCAACTTTGTTAGGTCCAACATTTTTTGCAGGTTTGGCATACCTAAGGCCATCATCAGTGACCAGGGCACTCACTTCTGCAACAGAACCATGGAGGCCTTACTCAGGAAATATGGGGTTGTACATAGAGTTTCCACTGCTTACCATCCCCAGACCAATGGACAGGCTGAAATATCAAACAGGGAGATCAAGCAAATTCTAGAGAAGATGGTGCAACTGAACAGGAAGGAATGGAGCCGTCGTCTGGAAGATGCACTGTGGGCCCAAAGGACTGCTTTCAAGACACCTATAGGAATGTCCCCCTTTCGGCTTGTATTTGGTAAGGCATGTCACCTCCCGGTGGAAGTTGAGCACCGTGCATATTGGGCAGTCAAGAGCTGCAACTTGGACATGAAAGAAGCTGGTGTTGAAAGAAAACTGCAGTTGCAGCAACTTGAGGAGCTTAGGCTAGAAGCCTATGAAAGCTCCAGGATTTATAAAGAAAAAACAAAACTTTTTCATGATAGGATGATTGTTAGAAAAGAATTTTCTGTGGGCCAGCTAGTCTTATTGTTTTACTCCCTTTGAAATTGATGGTCGGAAACTTAGGTCCAAATGGGATGGCCCCTTTGTTGTGACTAATGTGTTTCCTTATGGTGCAGTAGAGATTACACGTGCGGGTACCCACAAGCCCTTCAAGGTTAACGGGCGGTGAAGCCATTCCATGGTGTGGATCTTTGGTGTTCTGTGGATGTTAATGTTGAGGAGCTCCCTTGGAAGCTCCCACCTACACTGATACTTGATTAGGGAGTTCCCTTTCCTTTCCCTCACTCTGTTTTTATTGTTATGTTGTTTCATTGGGGACAATGCATGTTTTAAGTGTGGGGGAGGGAACTAGTTGTAGTTTTTGTTTTGTTCTTTGAATAAAGCTCCTGAATAATTTGAGAAGCTCAGGAGTATTTGTGTGTTGAGTCTTTTGTTGGCAAGTTTATTGGATTTTGATTGATGTTGCACAGATTGATTGCATGATTTATGTGATGATTCCCCTAGGCTGAAAATTTTTTTGAGTTTGAAAAGTGATCCCGTGTGATTGAAAACTGAACTTTGAGATTTTGTTGTGATAGCATGATTTATGATAAGTTTGGGGTGATAGGAAGCATACACTAGGGATAGAATCTCTGTCAAACAATTTGCATGAATGTCCGGGTGAGGTTTTGAGCCTCCAACATGTTTTTTTGAGTGTGTGAAATCACTTTCAAGTTGCACTTTCCTGAATTTGCTTGAATCTCTTTATGGTTTGCATGATCATGTGTTTGCTTCAGATGATTTAGGCATTTTCTTTGTAAATAGCTACTTAGCCTAAAAATAACCCATCCCTAGTGCATGTTCCTTAGTTAGCCCCATTGAGCCTATTAGCTTTGTTAATTCTTGATAACCTAATGTTATAAGCCCAAAAATACGGAAAACCATGTTAACTGATCTTAGGATTAGGAGAGCATGTAATCTTAGAATGGGTGCAAGAAACTAAGTTTGGGGTGGCTGCAAGGTGTAATATGTTGTTTGGAGCCAATGGCTTGTAGAAAAAAAATTGATGTAAAAAAAAAGGAAAAAAAAGAAAAGTGTAAAAATGATAAAAATAAAAGGCTGTAGCCACCCAAGGCATAAAGAAAAATGAGAAAAGGAACTTGAGTGGAATTTCAAAGTGTAAATAATGTTCATGCTCTCTTAGTTCCTAGGGTCTTGACTAGTACCTTTGTATATCCTACCCTTAGCCAGGCCCATTCGACCCATAAAAGACCTTTTGATGTTGCATGCATGTTTTTCTGTGGGAACCATTTTGAGATGAAAATCAAATTTATGGAAAGTGTTCTTGAAAGTGAAATTGAGTTCAATGTTAATAGCCGACACAAGCTGAGTGATTGAGTGAACAATAAATGCCCTTGTGAGGAAGGCAGTTGTTTGGAATTGGTGATCTCCCTCTTGTGTGTAACTTGGATCCCCTGCTTAGATTTCTGATTGTTTGAATGATGAAATTCTCAAATGTTTAGAATAAATGAATGTGGGGATTGCTTTGTTTGAAAGGGGGGGACATTGAAGAAAACTGTTTTGATGTGTTGCTTGAATTTGTGCAAGGTTGATTGAATCTTTTAAGCTTGCCGGTCTTGAGTCTTTTTGATTTTTGAGTCTTAGTTTGCTTGGGGACAAGCAAAGTTTAAGTTTGGGGTATTTTGATAAGCCTCTGGCTCATCTAGTTTATGGCTAGTTTGACCAGGGTTTTGTGCAAATTATATCCTATTTTCACCCAAATTAGATTAGATTGTCCTCAAGCAAGGTTTTGAGTCTCTAAAGTAGTTTTAGGTTAAATTACCCAGTTTTGAGTCAAATAATACACTTATAGTTATTTCTTTGTTTTCAGGTTAAGAAGAAGTTGAGAGAATAAAGAAACATTGGATACGCCTAGCGAGAGTTTCCCTCGCCTCGCGAACTTGAAAGCAGTTGAGCAGTGAAAATGACATATTCTCTCGGTTCGCCTCGCGAACAGCTCCTCCTCGCCTCGCGACCCCGAAGGCGACTGTTCCAAGAAAATGCAAGGTCTCTGGGGTCGCCCCAAGAAGATCTCGCCCGCGAGTCACCCAACCGTGAAAAGTCGAGACGGATCACGGCTTGCCCGTGTTGAAGGTCACGGCTGTGGCAGTTTTGAAGTTGAAGAGTCTCGCCTCGCGATCATCCATTCGCCTCGCGAGTCTGGAAGTCAGAAAGCATCACGGTTGGCCCCTGATATTCATAACGGGCGTAATAAGAAGACTCTTCAGTTCCTCGCCTCGCGAAGGTTTGTTCGCCTCGCGAGAATACCAAAGGTTGCAGACTGTTCACAAGATTCGCGTCGCGAGAGAGGCATTCGCCTCGCGAGATGGCAAAAATTCCTGAATGTTATAAATAGGTGCATGCAGGCAGATTATGAACAACTTTTGCTTCTCCACAGTTTTACATATTTTTCTGTGTATTTCGTTATTGTTATGGAGAACTAAATTCTTAGATTAATCTAGTGTATGAGAATTCCATATACTTGAGGTTTTGTAATTCCTATTTTAATTGCTTTTCCCTTTTCAATACCATATTATACATTTACTGTTTGTTATTTCGGGAGTGTGTAGTGTTGTATTGATTCGTTTGATGATGTTATGTTCCTATACTAAATCACGTTTGTTATTTCGCGTGTGTTCATTCATGTTCGTTAGTTCATGAGGGTTTAACCCGTTTGTTATTTCGGGAATAGGAACATATATCCGAGTAAGCGATTGCATTGTTAATAGTTGCTACAACTGAAAGGGGATTAGAATCTGCTTAGGGCCTGGGATTACATGAACCAAGGATAGTTGGGAATTCGAGAACAGTAGATTAATCGTTGTTTGCTATTTGATAATCTTTTTGAACTGCCTTGTTTTATTGCTCTGTTTTCATTGTCTTATTTTCTTTGATTGCATCCAAACAACCCCCCCTCAAAAAAAACAAAAACTGATTTTTGTCAAAAATAATACTTTAAGAGTCCGTGTGAGGCGACATCCGGAGTTTCGCCTAACTACAGTTTTAAACCCGCTCGTTCCTTTTGGCACGTGCGCGACAGCGCGACCAATAGTCGCTGTAAAAATCAAAGAGTTTGGAGCAAACAAAAAGGTGCCAAATTTTAATTGAAATTGATGGCAGTTCCATGCATTTTGCTTTGCATATATATATATATATATATATATATATATTATATCTTAATGGAAGTTCAAATTCAGTTCTTTTACATTCATTATATTCATTAAATTCTCTATATTAGAACGAGTCTTAAATGTTAATTACATGGAACTGCAAGCTCTGACCCATTCCCTAATATTAAAATATATATATATACTCCCTCCGGTCAGCAATATAAGCAAAAATTTTCTAATTTTTTGGTCCAAAATATAAGAAAATTTCAACTACTTTCATCCTATTTAATGAAGTTATTCTCAAAATACCATTCATTTAATACAAATTGTGTTTTCCAATGATTCCTTTTATTCTCAACAACACAAGCTTAATAAATAAGATGAAGGGCAATTTAGGTAACAAACTTAATTTTTTATTCCCAATGACTCTTTTAAATGAGATTAACTAACCACCGTAATATGTGTGTTCCATTAAATTTTTGCTTATAATAGTAGTGGAGGGAGTATAGCAATGGCCATGTAATGTTGCCAATGGGAAATTGGTTCCTCCTTTGTTCATTCCAAGCACACTCGATTGCAAATACATTCTCTTTTAATTTGATATTTTTATATTTATTTTACATACCAAAATGTTAAATAAGCCACTTAAAACACTAATTTTAATTACGGATCGATTGACTAGGTCCAAGAGAAGATATACCTAATTTACATTCAAAATTCAAATTTTGTAATCTTAGATAAGGATTTTGTTTTTCTATTTCGTAATCTTTTATTAGCATTTTAGTTCCTATCACTTTTTTAATGCCTTTTGTAAACTCTATAAATTGATGAACTGCTTTCTTGTATTAAAATGAATGTAAATATTGCTTTACGCACACTGAGATATGTATCATCTCAACCAATGCTTGAAAAGTTTGAAGTTGCAGAGGTAAGACAGATTCCTTAATCTCAAATCTCAGTCCCGCCTCGAACCTCTCACACTTCCACTCTCGTTGGGTTGTGCTTAAAAGAAACGGAAGTATTTGGCAAGCGATTCAAACTTTGCCGCATACTCTCCTCCTCTGAGACGGGTCTTGTTGTTGTAATCCTAGAAATTCTTGTTCTTTCTCAATTCTAACACTCTCCGGGAAAATACTTGTCCATGAATGCAGTTCGGAAAATGTTAGGGTAATTTCTGGTGACCAGCTTCAAGCGGTTGTTGGACACCCTTCCACCAATACTCGCATCTCCTATCAGCGAAAGCGGCATAAGTAACCCTTACTTCTGCAGGGAGTAACCACCGAGTTCAAAGATTTTCTCCAGCTCCACGAATCCATAAGTCGGCTTTCTCATGATCGGCATCCCCACCAAATTGTGAAGGATTTTGGGTTCGAAAGCATAATCAAAGCTTTGCCTTCCGCAGCTTGTAGATTCTGGACATTCATAGATGTAGTTTGATTGGCAATTGCAGCTGCCACATGTTCCATAGCCTAAGCGGCATAGTCCACTCATTCTTCATAATTTTCATCCATGTTACCATGGCCACCAATAGGACCACCTCTACGACCACATCCACGTCCTCGTCCACGTCCTCGTCCACCTTCCGTGCGATTTCCATAAGCGACCTGCGAGAACAAAATCACTTAGACCACAACCAGGAAAATGAAACGTGGATTGGTGGGTAAACACACATTACTTCTAAGAAGTAATTCAAACAAAACTTAACTCGAGAAAACACAACGTCAACACAACGAGACCTATTTCCCAAAGATCCCGAAAGACTCGACCAGCTCCGATACGGTAATGTGACACCCTAACTCGGGTCATCACATGGTTACCCGTTTGCGTAAATAAAACTTAATTTGCTGGTTGCTTTCGAAAAAATAATGTCTTCTCAACGTTTATCTTTTCAAAATATGGTGATAAATTTTTTTATCTTCTTTTTACCCTCATAACAACAACAACAACGTACTCAAATCAGACTTAAATACAAAAGGTATATAAGTCATACAACTATCTTGCCTCATATGTTTTCACACCTAGATCATTATCAGTTTAGTTTATTCCCAAAACATAATATAACACAATAGGACCTAATCTGGTCGTAACTAACAAACACTACAACTGATAGAAGCGACAACGACATGCCCCGAACTAGACAGACCATCGTCTTCTTGTAGGGATCATACCCCTTGTACGACTTCGATATGTTTGTAAGGGTGAGACGCCAATATATGGATTTATCACCATAACTAAAAGCGCAACACAAAGAAGGCACATACACATATACATGTTTATAACAACATAAGCATTCATATTATAGCATCTCGTTTATCAATGTGTTTCACACCCCAAACGTTAACATTGGAAAACTATGCATGAACACTTCAATACATCATCTAAACATTCACACCTAATCTTAGGAGACCCCCAACGTCATTTAAAATGAGTTGATCAAGCTCGATTGCCAAAAGAGGCACGTCGATTTTGCCAGCGGAGAGGCACGTCAATTTTACCATAGCCCACTATCCGACCACGGTGAGAAAGTCGATTTATGGTTTTTCATTGTAGCGTCAATTGCCCAAAGGCACAATGAATACGTCGATTACATGAATATCATAGAGATACCATGATTAACTAATACGTCGAGACATGAACATCGTCAAGATATCATGATTAACCTCGTAGGCACGTCTGCCAAAATGCATGCAAGAAAAACATTTTATTCTCAACACTTTTCTTTGTGTTATATCTTTATTTGTCAAAGCTCTCAAAAGCTTATGACCCATCATCATTTTAAACATCTTTACAACTTTTATTAACAATACAGGACCTTAAAGTCCGAGTGCTCAATCACGAAGCCCCTAGACCTTGCAATCAGTCTTAGGTTCGTGGTAATAGAAAACATCATAAATCTTTTACCGTCGTTTATTACGTCGTGAAGTAGACACACCGTCTACCTACTAGACACCACGTCTATAACGGCATAAGAACACTAGTACCTGACGTCTCGGTTACTAAGTTCCATATCGTCGTTTTTACATCATTTTTGTCCGTGAAAAACAAATCCAAAATAGGATAACGTCATAAGAACACTAGTACCCCGACATCTCGGTTACTAAGTTGTATATCGTCCTTTATGTCGTTTTTAGTCTATGAAAACAAATCCAAAATAAGATCTCCGAAACTTATCCAGAGATTCTCGGAAATACGTCATTGAGTAAACTCATTTCACGGAAAATCCTTTCTACTTGAAATTCGTTTGTAAAGCGTCAAATCATAGCAGATCCACTTTCCTTTGGAAACTCATTTTTTCCGAAATAACGCCAAATCATCAACAACTCTTTTCTTTGAAACTTCAATTCTAAAAAAATAAATCAATTCGATTAAATCTCTTCTCAAAATAAGTCTTTTTTTTTAAACTAGCAAGTAAAAAAATTTCGAAACTTGCCGTCATTTACCATTTTCCAAGAAAATGTTTTTAAAGTCAAACTTTGACTTTTTTTAATTAATTTAATTGTTGTTGTTGTTGTTGTTATTATTATTATTATTATTATTATTATTATTATTATTAACTTTTTTTTATTTTTTATAAGGTATTTTCGAATACTAATTTCACAAAATAACTTTTTATAATATTAAGAAATTTCTTGCGTTAAAATTAGCAGTACAAAAAAATTTTCACGGTTACGCTCTCATCGTGACTCATAAATTTCTTTTACACTAATAAATCATTAAAATAATAATATTTCTCAAAACTCATTATTTTTCCAAAATAATATTTTCCACCACTATTATATTCCAACATTTCCCATAAAATGTTGAATATAATTTTCACAGCTTATTAAAGTTTTTATCTGATTAATCGGTTGTGCAGACGACCCTTTGTCCAGGCCTCTCAAACAACATTCAACAACATCATCAGAATTATATCACCAGGCAGATCATGCATCATAGCAATATAATATACTACTGCAGATAATTAAATAAATTAAAAGCAGATAAATCACTGATACATAGATAAACAACACAACGTAAACAACATAAACAAATAACCACAACCACATATAAATCATATAAACCACACTAAAAGCAATTAGTTATTGAGAAAATTCCTCAGGTAAGCTCCCCTTACCTCTTGAAGCTCCTCAGTGAAATTAAAAGAACCATGTCGATTGTCGGAAACCCTCGTACGCCGTAAAATAATTAACCTTCAACAACACATCCAGACAACCACATAAATAAACAATCACAAAACATCAAAATCCTACTATGTTGGTCATGGCCTCATAGTGTTTAAGGACTAAACAAACTCCAAAGTTGTTTAAGTCATGGATTAATGATTCTAGAATACTTAAGGAAATGGATTAAGGCTACACAACAAAGTTAAGAATCAAAACCATCCTAATCCTCTAAATGGTAGATTTGGCCAACACAAGGACATAGGGTTAGGGTTTCCATTTTTGACAAACCAACTTAGATTTAACATAATCATTTATTAACTAGATGATTACATGATCACTTTGATAAAACTTAACAAAATCATTCAAATTCCTCACTAATGAATTTCGGCGAAGACATGAAAGACATGGTTAGAAATTTCAACTTGATACAAGTACTTGGATTTAGCAAGTACATACCCTAGAAGCATGAGATCTAAGATCATTTTCAAGTAGAAAACAACAAAGTTCCTCCACCTCTCACTATAGGTTTCGGCCATGCTCAACACAATGAGGAGGAATATTTTGTTTGCAACAATCTCTTGGATTATGATAGTAGGGATGATTATAAGAACATAGAGGGTGGTTTAACATTTTTAGGATTTTCTATGATTTATGGTGATTTTTCAAAGTTATGAACATAAGCTTGAATCTAGTTTGAACATGGTGATTTAAGACTTCAAAACATGCAAACTTATGAAGAACATGACATTAAATGAAGGTAGAGAGGAAGAATCACCTCTTGAAGAACAATAAATGAGCAAGAATCACTAACTTCCTTTGAAAACTCAAGCTTTTACACTTGTAAGAAAATGGAGTTTTTGAGAGTTTGGAGAGGATGAAGAAGAATGTGGAAGAATGGAGAAGCTCCTAGCTTCTTCAAGATCTTATGTCAGCCACAAGGAGGATTGGCCATGAGAAATTGGGCTTGGCAAAAGCCCAAGTTCATTACCAAATTTTGCAACATAAAAAATGCTTAAGACTTTAATCAAAAACCTAGGAAATTAAGAGTAGGAAATTGGTTTTCAAGGAATAACTCTTGGCCACGAAATTTGGGCCTCAAAACTGCAGCCCAACATGATTTGGATGAGTGAAAAACTGATCCACTTCACTTAGTGTATCATAGAAACTAGTTTGGGGACCAAAGTGCAATTAAGAATAAGTTTAAGGACCAAAATGCAATTTTCATAGAAATTGTCATCATGAGGCCATGTGCACCATTAATGTGTTCACATGGGTGACTCACCATATTTGACTCATTGGTATCATCCGTTAGCGGCTCCAGGAAATCCCGTAATCTGCTCCGTTGCTTCCCCGATTCAATATGACGCCCGGATAAAATATAATATTTCACTTTTTAGTGAAATATTTCAAAATAACCAAAATAGTAGGAAATTAAATAAAAGCTTTAGTTTTTCGTTCACGAGTAAAAATTAGGTCTTTTGAGGAGTATAATTATCTTGTCAATGAAAATTCCGGTAAGGATTCGGTCGTGACAAATATAATATTTTAATTTTTACGCTAAATTTTTCAAAACTTCCAGTATCGTAGTAAATAAGATAAAAACATTTTTCATCTCGTTCAAGAATTAAAATTAGGTTTTCTGAGCAGTAAACTTTTACTGTCAGTGAAAACACAGACCGGGTTCCGTCTGAATTTTCAACCCAAGATTTAATCGTAACCTTATAATATAAAGCATGATATAGAAATGATAGTGGTTTACCCAAAATCATTTTGAGTCTCGGATAAAAATATATATTTTTATATTTATTACTGATATTAGGAAGCGATGAAAATCGGGGTGTTACAGCATAGACACTGCTAAGCATATGACATAGACCATCAAATTATCAAATATTTTAAGATCTATAAATTAAATTTAGTGAAAGTATATATATTCTAAAATTTTAGAAGTTAGAATAGGTACCAATATGCTATCATTTCACATCTATTACGAATCTTAGTGTTTCCATTTTTAAATAGTAAAAAGCATATTTAAGCAAAAACAAGAATACAAGATGAAAGGTTGACCCTGGTTTTTTTCTTCAAAACTTATATTTTTTTTGGGACATTAATTCTTCAATATCCAAACAATGTTGGCTAGGTAACATTTATAATGGATATGTGAGTGATGGTAGTTGAGGAAGCGAAATAATGAGCATTATTTTTTCCCTTTCAGAACTTGCCACTACTCCATGTCTCATTGGTTCTCAATGGATTCCCTAAGACCAAAATTATGGCTATCCTTTTCACATGTATTTGTTGCTTCCCATATATAGAACATGATTCTCCTTTTGTGTTTAGTCCTTTATGTCTTTATATTTATCATCTTTGATTTTGCCGATGTATTAAAGCTTTTGTTTTTTTTATTTAGTTGCAATGTTTCATCTTTTTTCCTTATTTTTTATTTTTATTTTTTTAAGAATCTGATTAATTTTATTTTTGTTTAAATTATCTTTTGGTCTAAGCTGAGAAGAAAGATTTGTGTGATGTTTTACATTTTATTTTTGTAATTTCAGTTAGAAAAGAAATACTTAATTGATAAAATTAAGTTTTCTGATAAAAAGGTGGTAGGGTGAGCATGCAGATGGCAGCGTTGGTGCATGCAGTCGTTTTCTCTACACAAAATTAAAGAGCCAAAGGATGACACCCGCCCACACAACTTGCTTTTGGAAACCCCAACCTGAGTGAAACATCCCTTCCTTAACAAAGGCATGCGGATGGCAATGACAGTGCATGCGGATCGCTGAAAGCTTTTGACCCTCTTCACCTTGATAAACGTCACATAAGTCAATCCTATTAATTAATTAATAGTGACAAATTAAAAAAATATCAATTAATTAATAATAATTTATTCTTAATTATTAATAGGAGAACAAATGGAGGGCATGCAAAGGGTGTGGTAGCTGACAGCCAAACATGTGCGGTGCGATGGTGCATGCAGATCAGCAGATGGCAAGAAAAATAGTCAACATTTCCTTCGACAATTAATGTTCTTAACTTCAGCGATGTTTTCGAGCTGCATGTATATCGTTTGGTCTAACACATGGATGACATGCAAAGGGTGGTAGCTAAGAACACATGGAGAACACATCTGCATGTTTATCTAAAAGATGGCGGCGATGCATGGTGCATGCAGATGGACAGCTTTTCTGAAATTAGAAAGCAGAAACTCATGTCATCTAACATGTCCATTTACTTTCACGCCCACTGGACCAAATTACTTTTTTAATTTTTGTCTTTTCCTTTTTTTTAATTGAATAGTGATAAATTTAAAAATATCAATTAATTAGTAATATTTTTTATCAATCAATTGATCAACAGATGGAGGACATGCAAAGGATGGTAGCTAAGCTAGGGTGATGAAAGAGAACACATTTGCATGTTTATTGCCATGTTTTAAATCGATGGTCGTTGCCTTAGTAATTGAATAGTGACTAATTAAAAAATATTAATTAATTAGTAATATTTTTATTAATTATTTTAAAAAAATTAATTTCTAACAGTCACTTAGTTACGTACAATGCGGGAGTAGGTAGAGAGTTTTTTTGGTAACGTAGGTAGAGAGAGAATTTGAATTATGATGGCTCGAAGTACTCCTTTAAATTTATGAAAACTGGTTTATCTTCCCAAAAGACAAACTTGGTTGAAGTTTGATTTTGTGAATTAACCATTAACCGGGATAATATTTACAAAAATATAAATATAATTAGAATAGCAAATATAATAATTAAAAAGATAAAAAATAATAAAAATAATATTTATTGTTCATTTTTATTTTTAATATTATTTTTAATTATCCACCAAGCATCCTAGTGGAAATATAAAATTAAAAGTTTGCCACATCATTAGTTAGGTGAAGTATCCGACTACATGGATTATTTAGAAAAATTTATAAACAATAAGGGAACAGATCATAAGAAAAATAATTGGAGGGACCAAAGTCAAAAGTCACCCTATTTGTAAGGATCAAAAAATTTATTAAGCCTAACATTTATGAAAATTTAATTTTTTTTAAAAGTATAAAAATAAAATCCAAAAATATTTTGTCATTCATTTTGACCTTTAAAATTTATGAAAAAAATTCAAAAAAAAAAATTAAAGAGGGAAAAAACATAAAGAATGTTTTGAACGAAAAATAATGGTTTAATATGGATTTAATGGGAAATAAAGATGATTTGTTTCCTTTTAAACTTTGATTATTCAAATAAATTATGGAAAAATGACTAGTTAAATTTATTGAAATCAATTATCAATTTAATAGAAAACAAAAATAATTTGTTTTCCTTTAAAAATTTAAAATTCGAAAAGGAAATAAATTATTCAAAATTTGAGTGATTTAATTGATTGGATAAATTATAAGGATTTGATCACATTATTAACATAATCAAATATATATATATATATATATATATATATATATATATGTGTGTGTGTGTGTGTGTGTGTGTGCGTGCTTTTAGCAACAGACACAAAGGACTTATGTAGGTTTCTGTAAGTACATAATTCACAGCACAAATCTTGAAATCGTTGGAAAGATTGAAGATTGTTGAATGAACCTTTCATTCCAGTACCCACTATTTTTTAATAGTAGATTTTTTTGATAAGCCAAAAAGTATATTGATTAGGGTACAAGAAAATAACAGACTTATTGATATACCGAAACTCATACCATTAAGATTTTCTAGTCTACTTTGGTTTGTGGTAAACATAATCTAATTTGCACAAGAGCTAGTTTGTCCGATAATGTCAATCCACAAGTTTATAATGCTCATAAAAGAAAAATCTACTAACATATAGTGGATGAAATTTGAAATAATACTCCTATTTGGTTAATGTTTTTTAATTAGCTTACATAATTTTTCACTAGCTTATAACGTCTCTTCCAAACGCTAATTGAAGTAGTGTTTTAGCTTATGACATATACCTTTAATTTTTTTTTCCATTTTTATTCTTATTACTTTAATTAAATTCCTCATTTATCCTCACCCAAAATAAAAAGAAATATTAATCCTAATATTTTCTTAATCCCTAATTTATGCCTTTTTATTTTTATTGTCTCATTTTATTTTTATTTTTATTTTTATTTTTATTTTTATTTTTATTATCTCATTTTCGTTAAACTTTTATCATCATGTTTTTTTAATTTTTTATCTTATTTTAATTATTAAAAATTTAAAATTAAAATTTATTTTTAGATGATAAATAATTTAAAATATTAAAAGCGATAATTATTTTGAAATAAATAATATATACATAGGATTTATATAAAAAAGCATATATAAACATGTCCTTTAATGTCATTTTATATTTATCAGCCTAGTTTCACTGTTAATTTTGCCAAACACTTTGAATCCAATTTGTTAGCCCTATCCGCTATCCGCTAGTTTTACCAAAAAGAGCCCATGTCAGTGCTATCGCTTAATAGTCCAAGAAAACAAAAACACACACATATATAGTCGTATAATTTCATATGCTGAAAAAGGCGTCGTTGACATGATATTGGTCATGAAACAGGCCCTTGATGAAATCAACTCGCATTCTTTTTTAAAGAAAATGATTTTAGGGGTTGTTTGTTTATAGATTAAGAAAAAGTGATTTTGACATTAAATAATTTATAAATTATTTTTAGAGATATTTTCAAAGAAAAGTATCAGGGTATTGTGTTTGTTTATGATTATAAAAATCAATTTTTTAAACATTACACGAGACAGTAACTTATGTAGCAATATATTATTGATGAAGACAATGTGTGATATACCAGGAAATGAGTCAATAAATCTTCAATAATTCATTGTCCATTTTTCTTTAATTACTTCCGTTTGACTAATACATCACCATCTTTTTCTTTCTCTTTTTTTTTTTTGATAAAGCAAAATTATATTGAAAACCAGTACAAGGGTGTTCTAACCCGTGATACAAAGAAACCAAAAAAGGGCCTACTGTAAAATGATCTCGCCTCCTGAAAACAAAATCAAATATAAAAAGAACTCATACTTTCTTTCTTTAATTTCCTTTCTTTCTTTCTTGAATTAAAAAGAATATATGCATTAGCGAAAAGTGACAAGAATATTTGGTAGCTAGGTGTGATGTCGCACATTAGTCATTGGAGAATGATGCATTGTGGCAATAAGTGCGTCTCCATTCTGACCCCTAAGTCCACACAAGCTGCTGAAACCTAATCAACGTTACTCATTCATATATTAGGGATGGAGGTTAAGGGAATGGAACAACGTTTGCCATTTTTAAGTTTTTTTTTGGGTGGAACCAATTAATCTAAAAAAAAGAGAAGGCATTTTGTGGTACTATTCTATTACTGATCAACATTATCTTCGTTGTCTTACTATACATTAGTTTTTACCAAACGAGAGCATTTTACTCTTTCCTCCTCTTGTAACACCCCCTTGGCATTACTTTACCTTAAACACGTGCGAGAAATAAAATTGGGAAAAGATAATTTGATGGTGCTTTTTGGAAAATAATTTATAAGTACATAGAGTGTCCAAATTGGGTATGTAAATTATTTCACCTCCCACCTAAGCCTCGTCGAGACAGAACACTATCATAGCTTGTAAGCCTATTTAATTTAAAGAATATACTTGAATAAAAGCTAGTATTTTTGAATGGTAATTTTGAAGAGTCTCACTCTTTGTAATCCGGACATCCAGGAAAGAACACCTGCTAAAATAATTACGTTTTCATTCGTAACCTCCAGATTACACCAAATACAACCAGTATTAATATGCTAAAAGTAGTTATATCAATTAGCTCTATCTACAGGACCAAAAGGAAAAGTTTAAGTTTTCATACAAAGAGACGCTCTCAGGAGCCACTTTAAACATTCCATTTTTAAAATAAAGGCTCTCTGAACCATGCTCATGCATGCTAACCAAAATAATCTAAGTCTCAAACCTAAGGTGGTCATTCTAAAAGTTATTCTACAGGAAAACTCAGTGATCACTCCACAATTAAATACTTCAGCAA
>JAUPTC010002225.1:0-15275 GCA_030762895.1 Sophora flavescens | reverse complement strand
GTTATTTTGTGAAGGATTTGTTGGATAGTTTGTTGTTTGGAATTGTGTGGAGGAAACTGAAGCCAGACGATCATTTTCCGGAAAAGAATCTATACTGAGGTAAAGGGAGTTTACCTGAGGAGTTTTTGCTAGTCATGTACTTTGTTTGTGTGATTGGATTTTATGTTGATTGAAAATGTGTTGTGATGCTATTTGAAATTGTTGAAAATGTATATGTTGTTGTTGAGTTATGTAAATAGATTATGTATGTATTGGATGAGATTCACTGTATTGCTTGACTGCGATTGGCTGAGTGCATGACATTGGCCATTGCTTGTTAATAAAGATTAAGTCATTAAAATGCCTTGACTCAAAAACTGAAAAAGTGATGTTTTGGTTTTTGGAAAGTGAGAAGAAAACTATAAGAATAAAAGTGTTGAGATAGAACAAAGTTTTTATAAAAAGAAGGAAAATGGAAAACATCAAAATCTATGAAAATGTTTAAAAGTATTTGAAGGAAAAAGTCTTTTGAAAACAAATATTTCTTTTAGATTTTTCAAAAGTTTTGTTCAACAATGGAAAGATTTAGAAAAATTCTCTCTTTAATAGAATTCATATACAAGAGTTTTGTGTTTGGTTGAAAGTTTAGAAAAAGATTTTTGTGGTTTTCTAAGTTTTCAGAAAATGGATTTTAAAAGAAAAATTTCAGTGAAAATGTGTGGAGAAACTTTTGAATTTTGTTTTTCGATTTAGTTTTCAATGGCCTAAAAACCAAGTGGAAAAAATGAAAGTGGAAAGGACCTAGATTATCGGAATAACAGGCTAGATCTGGATTGCCGAAATAACGGGCTAGAGTTTCTGTTTGAGTTTTTGAGGAAAGGAAAGGACCTAGACTGCTGATGCTAAGAGACCGGATTGGATCTAGATTGCCAAGATATCGGACTGGATTCGGATTACCGAAAAGTCAGGCTAGTGTTCCTACTGATAAGAACCTAGATTTCTGAGACGTCGGACTTATACTCAATTGAAAAGAGATTTTAAATCATTGATTTTGTTTTAAAATCCTATGTTGGTATCAAAATTTATTTAATACCTGAATAAAAATAGTCGGGAGCTTTAAGCCTCGACGAGGAAAGAACGAAGCGATAAAGAAAAAGAAAACGAAAACCAGTGGTTTACATGCATAGTCTGGCAGACGTGCCACTGTGTATCGAGCTACAATTCACATAGGGTGGATTGACAAATTTGATAGTTACGGACCAAAGATAGATTCTTGGGTCTATAGGGACATTCGGGTTCGAAATCCACGAAATGCTCGGGGCTGCAATCTCGGGTCGTGGAACTTGGTTACCCTGCACGTAATGTACTCAATAGGGAACTATCCAAATATTTTTTAGGTGAGATGCGATACCCTAGAACAATTGGGGATCAGACCTAAATTGAGAGTCCGACCCAAAGCGAAATAATTGTGTTATAGGCATTATCCCAGTCTATCATGGTCGACGAAGGGAAGTTAGGATCTCCAGAGAATTACGAAATAGATAGTGAATATTGAAGTGACATAAATGTTTTATAAAATGCATTTGGTTGTCGGGTATGAATCCCTATTGAAATAATTGTTATGTTATGTATTGTTGTCATATGTTATTGTTTTGTGAGTTGTGTATGTCACTGCTATGATAAAACTCATATATTGGTATCTCACCTTTGCATTGTTTCTGTTTGGTTCTCTATTTGTGGTATATTGTTATGCGTATACAGATGGACCCGATGAATCACTTGACCCATTCGGGGTTCATGGGCCTAGCGTTTGAGCATCAAGATGAGGGAGGCGCTTGGGTAATAAACCCGGGAGCCCGAAGCGCCACATATATCGGGCCTTTACTTACTACTAAAGGGACAGAAGCAGGGATGATGTCTTGTACTCATAGCATAAAGACATTTGAGGTTCCATTACCACCTATATGGCTTCTTTTGAGGACCTTAGTGGAGACTGGAAATACCTACCATCAGCCTCCACCACTACAGTATGTACCTGGATCAGCACCTGCATCCCCCGTGCCAGAGCTGTAACACCATGTTTTATTTAAAGCTAATTAACTTTATAAAATGAGAATTTTCAGAATTATTTTCGAAATAGCCTCTTTTAAAAATAGAACTTTTGAACGACGTCAAAATAAAACCTAATAAGCAGTTGATAAGTTTAAAAATTCCTCAAATAAAAACGTGTTCACTAGTCTTACACCAACTGCCAGGAGAGATAAATAAATAAAATTCCTTTTATACACTAGAAACTTAAAATAATTAAATACAATATTCTCAAATGAATTTTCATAAGTATGCGAACTAATCAGATACAATGAGTTTTCGAAAACTAAATAAGTTTATAAATTTTCTCACGATTACCAGAAATTAAAATACATTTCAGAAGTACTTTAAAGCAACTAATCATAAATATTTATCATCAAATTACATCACTACATCGAAGCTCTGACATCTCCATAATCATCTTCTCTCGCTTCTTCAGCATCTTCTAGCATTTCCTTATCTCGTCTTCGCTCCTTGAATGAAACTAAGCGTTGCCAACAAGAAACGAAGAAAAGAAGTACAAACAGAGGAGGTAAGATTCTACAATAGGCTAGTAATGTTGATATGGGCATGCAGGTAAACATACAACCATTCAAGTGGATATATATATATATATAGGTGTGTATCAAAGGATACATTTATAAATACATATAATACGTATATAGTTTCAGAAAAAGATCGAGACTCGAATGCATGCCTAGGACTAGACCTAACTTTGCTCCATGGAGACTATTGTTGTCATAGTGTTCTGTCAGGATAGCATTCAGGTAATATGAGTAAACAACTCGGTGCACAAGTCCCAAATGAAGTACGCTAACAGCCATCTCCGCGGTCCTTTCACACGAGAGTACTTAACATCTAAATAATATTTAGTTCAGTGGAGTGTCAAGATAGCCCTGCTGTCCAGGTCTCCACCGACACAGTGCAACTGTACACTGAACCATTGGCAGGATCCACACCTGACTATCCTCAAGGTCTCTGTGGCCCCCACACAGTCCCCTAATATCCTATGAATAGGTATCTATGCTTTCAGAACGACAACGACTATGATTAGGTTGGAATATTGTCCGAAGACAAACAAAGTAGGAACTAAAAGTTCCAAAGCGCTGATATCAATTTAAAAGGAGTTATTGTTATGAATTGGGCTCGAATAGACCGTTAACCAAAATATTATTCCTGATTCAAAATTCGTTTGACACTTCAAATTCATTTGAGCATACTTAGGCTAAAATTAAGTATATAATCATATTTAGAATTAACATTTGATACTTAAGATCAAATACAAATCGAAGGATAAAATCATCAAAAGACAAGATTTTGAAAGTCTTTAACTTCTCAATATTTGGTCTACTCGCTTCATTCTGACATACAAATATCATATTAACTTCGAGCCCAAGACAACAAAATATGAAAATGGTGAAGATTAGAGATGGTGATGGCGCCACAAACTAGAGAGTTTGATAAGCCAAGTGAGGTTCGCCACAAGAATCGTGGATTCTTGATAAGAACAAGGTGGCTCAACGAAGAACCAAAGAGAGACAATTCCCTCACAAATGGATTTAATCCAAATTCAACTTCCAAGTTGTTTATTCATGTGTTTAGGCATGTTACATATAGGGGTGTGGCTGCCAACATTTGGCTTCACCCTTTGTCTTCCCAATGATTCCATAACCCCCACATAACTAGCCTATTCATGACTTACTAAACTCACACATAACTCAACCACTTAATAGTGACTTATTACCCTCTCTCTATCATTATGTAGCAGCCACACTTATTTCTTGAATTAAAAGTGTAACTCCCACATAAGTAACAAAACATAAAAAAAGGCTAAAAACTTAAAGGATAACACTATTGGTATGCAAACCAACAATATTCCTCCCACTATGCACCCAAATTCGAAATTCTTCATAAAACCCAAGTTTATTGCACTTTATTTAATACAAATAAACTAGAAAATGATAATATGGGAAGTGGACGTCCAAGCCCATCATGGGTCTTCAAGTTGGATGAGATAAGTAACCATTTTGTCCTCCACTCCATCAAGACTTGAACTTGGGCTTGTTTCCATCAAGGTTGACACTATTTGGTTTAGAACTTCTTGGGCTTTCTTGGCTATTGCTCTTGTCTTAGACCCACCAAGTCCTTTTAGTTTTCCTTGGTCCATGCTCCTTATTGGGCTCATATCATTCTTGATGACAAGTTGACTTGCCCCCCCTTGGCTCATATCATCCCCTCCTTCTTTGAGTGAATTCGACCTCGAATTGAAACAATCTTCATCACCAAAATTAGATATTGTTGGTCCATCTAAAGTATTCCTCACAATCACATTGGGTGCTTCAGACTTAAGTTCAAAATATATTTCAATAGGAGGTAAAGCAAGAGTGGGTGATTGGTTGAGCATTTTGAAATCCATGCAAGTTTCCAAACCATGGGGTACTTCCTTTTGGATGAGCTCTTCAATTACATCGGTTGTATTGCAAGCTTCCATTGGAGGATCATCTTCGATTTCCTTCAAAAGAGAATCAACACAAGTAGGCAAAGAGTTAGGAAAAACATCAAAACATGCATTTACTTTTTCCTCCTCACTTTTTGTTTTGCTCTCATCTTTTTCTTGTCTCTCACTCTTTTCCATACTCTAATTTTTTTCACATTTTTTTTTCTTGATTATTTTTCACATTTTCATCACTCTTCTTTTCAAAATTTTTTTCACTCTTTTTTTCATTTTCTCTCAAATTAGGAGAGACTTCCATAGGTTTCTTTCCATGAGCACTTGCCACGGCCTCCTTAGAGGTTGAAGTGTTGCCCTCATTCGTTAATTTGTTGTGAAGAGCTCTATGGCAATGGTATGGAGCATATCTTCTCCTCATTATTTTTCTCATCTCAACCCAAGTCTCAATAGGCTCCGCCCCAGATCGTCCTCTCTCTTTTTGAAATTGATCCCACCAAACAAGTGCATAGTCCTTAAATTGAAGAGATGCTAACTTCATTTTCTTTTTCTCATTGTAATTATTGCAATTGAACACTTGCTCTATCTTCATCTCCCATTCCAAATAGACTTCGGGATTATTCTTCCCATGAAAGGTAGGAGCTTGGATCTTGACCCTTTCAATTCTATCTTCTCGGTTTTGAAGGATGGCAAGTTGTCTATCATAATTTGCACTCATTTGCTCCATTTGCCTTTGAAGGTTTTGTATTTGAGTAGTCATTCTAGCATAAAGAGTTGAAGACCTTGGAGAAAATGATGGACTGTCTTCATGGGCTGCCATCACTTGAACACACAATATCAAAAGATAACAAGAAATTATAAAATTCCTCACTACACTCCCTCACTTGTGCACACAAATGTATTTCACTCAATTGGCTTTTTCCACACAAGATGTAATTTTCACTCTTGCCTTTTTCCACTCAATTGTTCTCTTTTAGGCCTTAGAGGAGTCAAACACAATCCACACAAAAATCCAAAAATCAAGTAACAAAAATCACAAAACTTATCAAAAAACAGGAGAATAAAATGAAAGGCTAGAAAAGCAAAGCTATGGGAAATAAGAACAAAGGAAGAAGGGAAATATTTTTTTTTCAAGAACACAAATTGCTCAAATAGACTATCTTTTTTTTTTCCAAGATTTCATGCACACTTTTTTTTTTCCTTATAATTTGTGCAATTTATTTTTCAAACTTTGCAGAAGAGAATCACACTTGCAATTTTTTTTTGAGCAAGAACAACAATCACGAAATTTTCCCTTCACAAATAGAATCAAAGTGTAATTTTTTTTGATAGTTTGTTGGTTTAAAAGAAGAAAAGAAGATAGGTAGAAGATGAAGAACAAAACTCAGAAATTCAACCAAAGCCTAAGCTTTGATACCACTTGATGACAACCAAATGGTGAGGTTGCCTTTGATGATCTTTTTGGTTGAATTTTACCAATTACAAATCCAAGTCAGAATTGAGTTGTATCATAAAAGGAAGAAAATATGAAAATGGTGAAGATTAGAGATGGTGATGGCGCCACAAACTAGAGAGTTTGATAAGCCAAGTGAGGTTCGTCACAAGAATCGTGGATTCTTGATAAGAACAAGGTGGCTCAACGAAGAGACAATTCCCTCACAAATGGATTTAATCCAAATTCAACTTCCAAGTTGTTTATTCATGTGTTTAGGCACGTTACATATAGGGGTGTGGCTGCCAACATTTGGCTTCACCCTTTGTCTTCCCAATGATTCCATAACCCCCACATAACTAGCCTATTCATGACTTACTAAATGACTCACTAATTCCCTCCTTAACTCAACCTCTAATGGTGAGTTTATTATTCTCTCATAACCATCATTATGTGGCTGCCACACTTTACTTCTCATATTAAAAGTGTAACTCCCACATAAGTAACAAAACATAAAAAAAGGCTAAAAACTTAAAGGAGTTACTATTGGTATGCAAACCAACAAGATTCCTCCCACTATGCACCCAAATTCGAAATTCTTCATAAAACCCAAGTTTATTGCACTTTATTTAATACATATAAACTAGAAAATGATAATATGGGAAGTGGACGTCCAAGCCCATCATGGGTCTTCAAGTTGGATGAGATAAGTAACCATTTTGTCCTCCACTCCATCAAGACTTGGGCTTGTTTCCATCAAGGTTGACACTATTTGGTTTAGAACTTCTTGGGCTTTCTTGGCTCTTGCTCTTGTCTTAGACCCACCAAGTCCTTTTTTTGCTCCTTGGTCCATGCTCCTTATTGGGCTCATATCATTCTTGATGACAAGTTGACTTGCCCCCCCTTGGCTCATATCACAAATAATAACATTCCAACACCTCCCGAATCTAAGTTCGGAAAAAAATACACTTTACAAAAGTCCTTAAGTGACTTAACGATTATACTGATAGGCTTACACTTAGAGCCTAATTATAACGAAATTGAATTGACTCTCAACATCCAAAAATCAAGAGTAAGGAAGGTTCTTGAATTCGAACCTTATCCAAAAATTCGCAAGGGAAACCACTTTATAAAAATAAGATAATTACTTGCTAAAATAATATAGCACATGGAGGTGTGAACTCCATTTAAATATGTCATCGCCAAACAATTAATATAAAATAACTTTAACTCAAACATCATAGTCTAACTAGCACCAAAATATTTTCTTCCATCATCATCTATTGTCTCAACTAAACTCCTATGTATCCTCTATTTCCACGTATCATCCCTATTCCCTATTTCCTTTACCATTCATCCTATCTTGTACTTTCAACATTCAGCCTCATTGGCGATTCCTATCCAATGCCTTAACCTATCACTTTTATCATCCTTCATGACTAGCATAAATTCTATACAATTATATTATTCATGTGCACACATCCAACCATGTATATTTTCATCCTTTTAATTCACCAATTTCATAATTTACTATAACTAATTCCAAAATGTCACATACCATACATCATTCATCTTGACTCCTACTACCAACTTCATCAATTTAATTTGTAAAAATAACTTCCTTATCCTACACCTTCAATAATATAACTCATTGAAGACCAACCTCGTCAAACCTTATACTTAGCTTTTAATTACCTTCATCATAAATCATAACTCAACATGAAATTCATGACCTATAGGTTCTATACAACATATACAATTAAAAATGTACCCAAATCTAACTCACCCAAGCAACATATTCCTTTTTCTTACACTATCGTCGAATCCAAAACAAAACATCAACAATCCTTCACATAATGTCAAGTAAAGTCCTAATCACATCACCATACAATTCACACAGGCAAACAATACAATTATGAGCAATTTATAATAACAATTCTCATAAATTAGTTCCATGCAATTTGCTAAGCATATACCCTAAAACCCGCATTAAAACCCAAACTACACCTAATGTATTATCTTCCCCACCTGAATTCCTATGCTCGGTGAAGGTGGAGTCCTTCCAAAAAGCAACTCAAAAAAATGATGTAAGCTCGTTGGAAATTGATTGGGATCAAGAGAGCATTCAAGGTCTTGGTGGCCCAATGACAAGAGCAAGAGCAAAGAAAGCCCAAGAAGCCCTAACTCAACCTCACCATTTGGTTGTCATCAAAAAAGCAAGTTGCACACGCTCAGGTTCCTCTGACACCTTACAATGCGTGGAGTCAACTCCCGTCAGCTCCAAAAAATGTAAATCCTGCTCCCCAAGCAAGCACAATTGCCGCCAACATCCTAGAGAGGGATCCAAGCATTAGCAACAACCAAACAGTACAACCATCAACATTTCATCATCAAAACACAATCTAATGTATTTAAATCTTTAATTTTTTAGGAAAACATAACTGATTTTAAATAAAATAAAGTTGGAAAATTAAGGTTCATCACAAAAATTGGGGAAAAAGAGATCTGAACATAGAAACATGAAATTGACCTTGGAAATCATCATTTAACAGTTTCAATTGTACTAAAACAGAATCTATTTCATAATAAAAGCAGGTTGGGGGTTAGGGTTCTTAAACACAATTTTGGGAAAATTAAGTTAACCTAGGAGTAATAAAATTAGCTTAGGAAAATAACAATTCATAGTTCCAATTGCATAGAAACATACTTAATTTCACAAATTAAAACTGAAATCAAAATGTTAGGGTTAGGGTTTCAAAAGTGGATTTAAGGTTGGGGTTCTTAATGTAAACCAGAGAACCAATGGACAGGAAAAGAGAGGATGAAATACTCTTACCAAGGAAGAAGATAGAGAGGTATGATGACGACGCTCCCACGGTGCTCTGACGCGGTGGCAGACGGCGGAGATGCGGCGGTTCGGAGTCCCAAGTTGTCAGACTTGTAGATGAAGGTGAGTAAAGCAAGGCTATGGTGCTCGTTCGGTGAAAGACGGCTGGAAGGTGACCGGAAAACGCATGAACAGTGGCGACTTCGGTGGACTTGTCCAGTAACAAAAACTAACCGGTGGAACACGTAGAAGAGGTCAAGGGTAGTCCGAATCTGGTTTCCATTTTGTCAAACGTGGCCGGAAACCACCATGGGTGGTGGCAAGAGCGGCGACCATTTTAGAGAGAAGGAGGAGAATGTTAAAAATTAGAGAGAGAAGTAATAAGGCTAAAATGAAAAAGAAAGAAAGACATGTGGATGGGGGCTTACGCTAGAGTGAAGAATGGGAACATTTGAATCTATAGAATAATAAGACTGAACTTGTTAGATTACTGTACCTCTTATGTGGCTTACGGTCCATCATTTATGGAAGTTATATAATATTAAATTCAATTATTGTTGGCACTTGATTTAATTTGTAGGGATTTTTTTTTGTTCATTAAATTGTTGTTCTTCCTTCTATTATATGGTTATTCAATGCATTGGTCAAACAAATTCATTCCATCAATTAACTTTAAAGAGAAGTGGGTACTAAATGAAGGGTACAATGGTAGGCGTTGAGCTTTGTGTGACATGGGGTTAGAGGTGCAATGATGGTAGCCGTTGGATAAAACAATTGAATACATTTTATTTAACTCGGTATTGGTCGCTCTGTCTTTCACAGTAGATGATATAATATTTAGTGAAATTAGATATTGGGATAATATTAATTACCGAATACATATCTATGCCTTGATAAGCATATGTTGTGTCAGGGACGGTCCTGAGATTTTTGGTGCCATGGGCGAACTAAGGAAATGGTGCCCTCATAATCATTTTAAAATTGTCTTTCTTGCATTTTTAATTATTCCCTTTATTTAGCAATCTACACCATCCACCCCCTTCCCCTTTTTTACTCTTTTAAAAAGTCATTTTCGATAAAAATCAAAGCATTGAGAGAATTAGGGAAAAGAAAGTCTAAATAGTAAATAAGTTAGGAGTGTATCAAATTTTAAATTATAGTAAATTAAAAAGATATTCTAATATATACATATACATTTTCCATATTATTTTTTATCACTATATTATAATTTTTTTTTGGAATAATTTTTTTATTGGTAAAAAAATAATTATATAAATTTTTTATTTAATATTTATATATTAAATAAAACGGGGCCATGGGTGGTCGCCCACCTCGTCCGTGCTCAGGGCCACCCCTGTGTTGTGTTATATAAAAGTATTTATATAATTGTCATCCAGTATAATTGTCATCCACTGATGTGGTAGAAGCGCTCGTCCAGTAAAGTGACAGAAGCGCTCGTCCACCAAAGTGACAGAAGCGCTCGTCCACACAAGTGACAGAAGTGCTCGTCCACACAAGTCTTTAGACTTGCTAAGCCCTTAAGAGAAAATCCGTCCAGTGACGTGGCACTGTGGACGTCTACTGAATTTTAGTTAGGCATTTTGGATGTATACTTGAGCTACAACTCGTCTGCTGACATGGCAAGATGAACGCGCTTATTTTCAAGTCTTTGGACTTGCTGTTCTTATCAAGTTATGTAGGTATTCATTTATGGTCTGTCCACTAAGGAAAAACCAGTCTACTTATCAATTAAATTATAAACAGTTTAAATAACCTTTGGATGGGTAATTCTTTGCACGAGTCCAAGCATTGTACACCTTATTTGAAATGCTTATTATGTATGCTCTATTTGAATTTTTGTATTTGATACTATATTCACTCTAATATTGGTATATACTTATAGAATTGACAAACACTAAATTGACATTATAATTTAACCTTATCGAATTTCCAATATTTTTCTCATACGGATATCTACTATATTCTCAAGTCTAATTTTTTTACATTCAAACCCAGCATTTATGAAATATATCCATTGCAAACTTTGATACATTTCAATTTCAAAGATTTTGTTGACTAATAAATAAATATTATTATATTAAATTATATTATATATGTTATAACTAAAAGTAAGAATATGGTATAGCATACTTAAAGTTGGATTAAAAATGAAAACCAGATTTGTTACATGGATGGTGCCCTCATAATCATTTGAAAATTGTCCTTCTTGCATTTTTAGTTATTCCCTTTATTTAGCAATCTACACCATCCACCCCCTTCCCGTTTTTCACTCTTTTAAAAAGTCATTTTCGATAAAAATCAAAGCAAGATTATGCAATCAAAGCAAGAGAATGAGAGAATTAGGGAAAAGAAAGTCTAAATAGTAAATAAATTAGGAGTGTATCAAATTTTAAATTATAGTAAATTAAAAAGATATTCTAATATATACATATACATTTTCTATATTATTTTTTATCACTCTATTATAATTTTTTTTTTTGGAATAATTTTTTATTGGTAAAAAAATAATTATATAAATTTTTTATTTAATATCTATATATACTATATAATAATATTTTACTTATTATCTGGAACCCCAAAAAAAAAATGGGTCCCTTGGCGGTCTCGCCCACCTCGTCCGTGCTCAGGGCCACCCCCGTGTTGTGTTATATAAAAGTATTTGTTGCATTATATACATGTTTAATCTTATATCAGGTTAAATTTGGATAAGTATTTCCAACAATTTGCTGTATTTGGGAAGCCTATTTTATTTGGTTTAGAATAAATTTGTTACTTCTTATTTTATATTGAAGGCCTCTCTGAATTTTATCCGGGCTAACGTAGCTTTGTCTGGAAATTCCTCTGCCGGTTTCATGTCATCTGCTATTGAGGAATTCAATATCCTAAAGCACTTCCAGGTTATTGGAAAGGCCAATCCAGCCCCTCTGATTAAAGAGGTCATTTGGTTTCCTCCTAAAACTGGTTGGTTTAAGGTTAATAGTGATGGAGCAGCCAAAGGTTCCCCAGGGAGAGCTGCTTGTGGTGGCATTTTCAGGGACATCAGTTCAGCTATACTGGGTTGTTTCTCCTATAATATTGGTATCTCTGATGCCTTTTCTGTTGAAATCTTGGGCGTTATTTTCTCCATTGAGTTGGCTCAAAAGAAGGATTGGCGCAAGCTTTGACTGGAGTGTGACCCAAAGTTGGTTATTGAAGCTTTCTCCAACCCAAAGTTGGTTCCCTGGCAGCTTAGAAATAGATGGTTGAATTGCTTAAGTTTAACTAAGGAGATGCACTTTGGTTGCTCCCACATTCTTAGAGAGGGCAATACTTGCGCTGACAAACTAGCCAACTTCGGTATTTTTTCCAAGGGGTTAGTTTGGTGGGATTTAGCTCCCAGTTTTATATTGCATGATTTCTTCCGTGATAGGAATGGTCTCCCTAACTATAGGTCCATATAACTTCGTTCCCTTCATGGGTTTTGGTCCAGCCCCCCCATGCTTTATATAGGTTTCTTCTTCTTTTAATATATTCACGGTGTGCTGCAAGTGATTGGTGGTTCTTGGGGTGCCAACCTAATTGGGATGCCTTGTTTCCACAGTGATGCCTTTGCATACCATTTTGCTTAAAAAAAATATTGAAGGCATGATGTAATGTTTTGTTGTTTCTTATTTTCCTTATATAATTAAAAAATATATATATATATATAATTTATTATTGGGAATGAGTTTAGTCAATTATTTGATATGATCCTAAAAAAAGATCATGTAAATTTTCGGATCTATCCTTGAGTGACAACAGAAATTATAGAAGAAGATGAAATACAAAATTGGATAAGATGAGAAATGGGAGGTAGGCGCCACAAATCCAAGTGGATTTGATAAGCCAAGGTGAGTTTCGCCACAAGAATCTTGGATTCTTGATAAGAACAAGGGTGGTTCAATGAAGAACCCAAGAGAGAACACTCTCACAATTGGTAAAAACCAAATTGAACATCAAAGTTTTCTTTTCTTATTCATGTTCTAGATGCATACATATAGGAAAATGGGGTGCATAGAATATGCTTACAAAATTGTCATCTTAATGTGACTAATTCCCCATAAAACAATAATTAATCCACTAAGTGACTAATTAAAACAACTAAAGAAAACTAAGTGGATAATAAAAGTGGTTCATGACTAAAAAGGAGTTTCCTAGGCATGCAAGCCAAAGGTTGCCCTCCCAATTAACATGTGTACCATCCACACAGGCATAATTAACATGTGCACCGTCCACACAAGCATAATTAACATGTGCACCGTCCAAAAGATTCCTCCCAACTAAGCTTCCAAACTCGTGTAAAACTCAAAACAATATTTTCATCATGATATAAGCCGAATCAGGTCAAGAGGCTTGCAATATGATTTGTAGATAATTTCCTCAGCTTTCCAACGCATCAAAGAACGTATCAATAGGAGATTTGCAGCTCAAGATACAGCCCAAACAAGAATACGGGTTCGTCACAAACGAAAATAAAATTTTCATCAAAACTAATTTGGCCTTAAATTGGACATCATTCTTGGTTTGCATCATTCCTCCCTCTTGAAGAGAATTCGACCTCAAATTTATTGCCTTAAGGAGTCTTCTTTATCCTCCGGGATCGAATGGAAATTGATAGAAATCATCAAATGTAGCAAGTAGCCATAATACATTTCCATCTTGTACAATTAACATCCCAACACATTCCTCAAAACTGTTGTGATTTTGAATCAAATGAACAACATACCTTTGGGAGGCCATGCATGTTTCCAAAACATGGGGTTCTTCCTTTGGGATTAAATCTTTAATTACATCGGTTGTCTTGCAAGCTTCCTTTGGAATCAAATCTTCAATTTCATTGAATGTCTTGCAAGCTTCCTTTGGAGGAACAAACTCGATTTCCTTCGAAAGACAACTAGGTGAAGAATTAGGAATAGCATCAAAACAAGTATTCAAGTTTTCTTTTTTTACCTCACATTCTTTTTTGCTCTCATATTTTTATTTTTCCTCATTCTTTTCCATACTTTCATCTTTCTTTTCTTTCTCTTCAAATGTACTCTCAACTTTTACCTCTTTCTTTTCCCCATTCACAGAACCCTCTTCCTTTATTTTTTTTTCACGCATTTTTATTTTCTCACTCTCTCCTTTCAAGTGCATTTGATCTTCATACACTTGTTTTGGTGACAATGGTCCAAGTGTAATTTTGCGATTATTAAATACAAATGAGTACTTGTTATTGTCGGCATCATATCTCGCTTGTCGTTCAATCCTCCAAGGACGCCCAAGTGACAAGTGCCTCGTTTCCATGGGCACCACATCACATAACACGTCATCTTCGTATCTCCCAATCCGGAATGGCACTCATACTCAAACCATTAATCTGGTGCACCAGACCGAGCCAAACCATGAATCTGGTGCACCACACCGAGCCAAGTCAGGAATCTGGGGAACCACACCGAGCCAACTCAGGAATCTGGTGCACCACACCGAGCCAAACCAGGAATCTGGGGCACCACACCGAGCCAAGTCAGGAATCTGGTGCACCACACCGAGCCAAACCAGGAATCTGGTGCACCACACCGACCCAAGTCATGAATCTGGTGCACCTCACCTTGCCAAGTCAGGAATCTGGTGCACCACACCGAGCTAAACCAGGAATCTGGTGCACCACACCGAGCCAAACCAGGAATCTGGTGCACCACACCTAGCCAAGTCATGAATCTGGTGCACCACACCGACCCAAGTCATGAATCTGGTGCCCCACACCGAGCCAGATTAGTCCGGTGCACCACACCGAGCCAAAATCAGGAATCGGGTGCACCACACCGAGCCAAGTCAGGAATCAGGTGCACCACACCGAGCCAAGTCAAGAATCTGGTGCACCACACTGAGCCATGTAACGAATCTGGTGCACCACACCGAGCCAAATCAGGAATCTGGTGCACCACACCGAGCCAAGTCAGGAATCAGGTGCACCACACCGAGCCAAACAATGAATCTGGTGCCCCACAACGAGCCAAACCATGAATCTGGTGCACCACACCGAGCCAAGTCAGGAATCTGGTGCACCACACCGAGCCAAGTCAGGAATCTGGTGCACCACACCGAGCCAAACCAGGAATCTGGTGCACCACACCGAGCCAAGTCATGAATCTGGTGCATAATCTGGTGCACCACACCGACCCAAGTCATGAATCTGGTGCCCCACACCGAGCCAGATTAGTCCGGTGCACCACACCGAGCCAAAATCACGAATCAAGTGCACCACACCAAGCCAAGTCAGGAATCAGGTGCACCATACCGAGCCAAGTCAGGAATCTGGTGCACCACACGGAGCCATGTCACGAATCTGGTGCGCCACACTGAGCCACATCGGGAATCTGGTGCACCACAACGAGCCAAGTCAGGAATCAGGTGTACCACACCGAGCCAAACAATGAATCTGGTGCACCACAACGAGCCAAACTATGAATCTGGTGCAC
>JAUPTC010002224.1:0-15282 GCA_030762895.1 Sophora flavescens | reverse complement strand
GAAAATAGGTTGTAGTAATTCTTATGCCAATTTATTTCTATATTATTTATATTTTTTATTATTTATGTTTATGACTAAGTAAAAGAACATCTGGATAGGGTATTCGTAGCACCCATTATATAGGAGTGTTCAGTATAAAAAATACATACCTGAAAATTTGGGGATCCATTATTTAGTGGGAGATGTATGTTGTTGGTAAATATTGGTGTGATTGTTTAATTTTTCTGGTACAAGTCTATACTTCCAATTTTGGGGACCTTAAACCTACTATGGCATTGTTTGATCAGATGCCAAAAGAGGAATATATTGTCACATGTATCTTGATTAGGGCTTGAAATGTGAATAGTTTGAGTGTGCCAAGAAATCGTTTGATGAAATGTTTGAGCAACGAGTTGCTATGTGGCGTGCAATGGTCATGGATTTGACCAGATTTTCAAATCATCAGAGTCCTACTCTTTGTTAGTTTGTTATTCGTTCTGATTTAAATTATTTTGAAGTGCTTAATAAGCTATTCAGGGAACTTGAGCTTGCAATATTTTACATGTGTCCCAGCTGGATATGCAATTGGCTATGTCTGTGGGTGGTTGGCGTTATGCATTTTGGGTGCAGGCCGTATTGATACCTCCATCTGCTATTTTGGGGGTTTTATTGAAGCTTTTCAGTTGAAGGTTTTGTTCTCGCCCTTCAAAAAGACCTGGTACATGAGACAATTGTGTTTGGGGTGTTTTGAGGCTTCAAATGGAAAGATATTGTTGTCCTTGAATGGGTTTAAGAACAATAACTCACATGAACCTTCAATGTCAAAATCGACAACCTCAGTATTAAGATCAGTTCTCAATATCTTTGAAAGATATGAAAGCACTTTGCTTTATAGGTTTATGTGGTAGATGTTCTTGGTAACATGGCGCACACCTTTGTCATGGTGTTTAATCATGTGGGACCCCCAAAGCTGGTTATGGTATATATATCAAATGATGCAGGTTTTGGGACCCCAAAGAACTAGTATGTGAAGCCTTGGCACATCTGGTCTTGGCGTCCTTATTTTTGATGCAAGTATGGCTTCTGATAGGTTCTCGACCTGAGCCCAAATGTACAAGGCTTCTTAGAATCACCTTGGGTGGGAGGAAGGAGTGAAGAGTTAGCTACGAGGATGAAAAAGAGATGGAGTGGGGTATGTAGTTAGGGAGGAGGAAGAAAGGATGTTAGAATTTGTATTTGGAATTGGGGGTTAGAGTATATATTCGACTCAAGATGGAGTACTTTCTCTTCTCTGAGTAGCTATTTGGGATTAGCATGGGGAACCTTTAAATGATTTCTATTCAAAGAAATAATAGATTCTATTTTCCCCCTATACTGCTGTGGGGTTCCCTATCTAATTAGTTTGACTCGCGGTGAGCCGAGGGGAGCAGTGTAAGCAATGGAGGAATATATGGGGCCAAAGGTGAGTTAGCCTGTTTATGAGGCGAGAGAGCCTGTTGGGTGGATCGTAGCTGCTGAAAAAGTTCTTTGAGAATCAAGGAATTTATAATACGATAAACTGCAATGGGCACGAGCATGGAGTGGTGTAGTTATGTTGTGGGTTTTGTTCTTGAGCCAGCGGATCCAAATCAAAGTTGAAGCAATTTCCATGGCTATAATCGAGTTCTGAGAACACAACAATGGCAATGACGTTGAGGATTGCCAATACAGAATCGGTGACATACATGCGAAGTGCGGGTGAGATGGAGAGCAATGAAGAATACGCAAATAGTAATGGGTCAGGAGGTTGCCAGCGAGATCCATTCTCGGCGAGATACCGGTGCGTCAAGGAGACTCATGAACAAACAACCAAGGATAGGGGAAAAACCTCTTTATGGGTATGGGCGATGTTTGCGCTAAAAGCCACCCATTTTGTTGAGGTGTGGAGGACAACTCGATTGATGAACTATACCAAGAAGCCATGAAAGAATTAAATAGGCCGGAAAAATATTATTTGGCATTACCTGTTTAAGATACGAATAGTTTGTCCAAATTGATTATGTATTTAAACAAAATTTTTGAAAGAGATGAATAGCTCGAGCGTTCTTTCATTAAAAATAACTCTAGTAAGTGAGAAAAATCATCAATTAAAGTAACAAAATACCTATATCCTAAGATAGAAGAAATATGACTAGGACTCTGAACATCAGAATGAACAAGACTAAAAGGAGACTCTACACGACTAACTTCCTGATAAGGTTGCTGCAACATGTTTTTCAAAGGCTGACATTGCCTCGCACTCAATCACTTTGTACATTGAGATGAGGACCATTTTCTTTAATTTATTCAAACTCGCAGGTGACCCCAAACGGCGATGAAGAAGATTGGATGACTCCATTGGCAGCACATGCGGTGGGATGGAGGTGTAAGTGGTAGAGACCACGTGACTCAAATCTGCTCGGTTTGTCTTCTTCGTACTTCGGTCTAGAATAGAAAAGGAAGTAGAAGTGAAGGTTTGGAACAATTGAGAGATGATAAGTTGACTAATAGAAATTAAATTTAAAGGACATCCAGTTGTAAATAAGTGAATTTAAAGATAGGAGGGAAGAGGTGAGCGTGACCAATACGGTGACTTGTGTTTTAGAGCCATTAGCAAGGTGATGTGGTGTTTTAGTGGAACATAATGTAGAAAAGAGAGAAGAATTACTAGCAATATGATTAGACACCGGTATCAAATTCGGGGAACCAATAGGAGATGAATGAGAGAAACAAACAGTAAATCACGTGTACATTATAGTTCTTGAAGATGAGGCTTGTTAGGTGCCTTAAAGAAGGTACTCCTTATATTCATCATGAAAAATTATTTTGATTACTACTGTTTGGTTACGATACCCAACCTCGATTTCTTGATTGGCGGTTCGATACATTAGTGCTTTTACAGAAAACCATGAAGAGAATAACTCTTGTCTTAGGTATGACCACGCGTTTGCAATAGAACCTTGCGGGCGATCACCTCACCACCACCACCTCTTCCCACCACGCCCGGCCTCGGCCTCCACGGTTTCTTTAATTGGAGCCAAAGGTGAAGACTTTGGCATTGCGGGAGCCAATCTCGGATGTCTCCAGTGACGGAACTTGTAGAAAGACGATCTATGAGCTCCTCCAGTGGGGATATCGAGGATTAGTTAGAGTGATTCAGGGCAATTCAAAAGTCCTTATGCAAACCATGAAGAACAAAGGCCATATACATATTATCAAGATTTCCTAGTACCTTCGTAAGATCATCTGTTATTATACGTTTAATGTCGTCAATGATGATTGTGCTTTGTTCGGATAAGATGGAAGATCGCTGATGCTCATCACGAAGAGTGGACAAATTGTGAGACGAGAGGCATAGAGACATTGTAGGTCATTAGAATAGACATTTGAGCTTTCTTCCATATATGTCTAACAAGTTTTGTGGGGCGAAAGCTATAGGCAAACTTTGACTGGACACGGACATCACGACATGACACGACACGGACAAGCGACACGGCTATTGTCCAAAACATAGGACATAGAGACACCACTTGTATATATATATATATATTATATATTATTAAACTTTACAATTTTCATATGATAATGACCTCACAAAAGAGTACTAAGACTAAGAGGGGTCATTTCACAATGCAATCCTTACAAAAATAATCCCTAGATAAGAAGATGAATCATGTTTCATGAAAACAACTAGTTAGGTCTATGATATCGAGCCTCACAAAAAATGCTAAGGGTGTCATTTTGCTTTATGTCACGAAAAGTAAAAGATCTAATTTGAGGGTGCCGGCCAATGACATTTTTAGAAAATATTTGTCTCAAATATTTAGGGTTGGTGACCAGCTGATCTCAAAAGGCTAAGTTGACTTTTTAAATTTTTTATGATAGGAGTGTTCAGAGGTGTCAGAAGCGAAAAAAATATTTTTAATTGTGACACCCGCGAGAGGGTGTCGACACGTGTCAAGGCGGCGTCCAAAAGTGTCGGTGTCCGTTGTGTGTCGGACACGTGACGACCTGAAGAAGGTGTCCCAGTGCTTCATAGGGCAAGAGTGTACCATCGACTTTGGATCAGCAGATGCCATAAAGAGAAACCAAACGATATTGAGCCCGCTTTCCATTCCACGAATTTTATCATCAATATCTGCTTCTTTTGTGGTGAGATGTTCATAAAGGCCTTGACCTAAAAAACAAACTTCAACCGCATTATACCAATCCACAAAATTCTTACCATTGAGTTTTTCGATGTGATAGTGGGACTTCTAGAGAAGGCAAAAGAGATGAGAGCCTTCCCCTTGGACCTTGAACCGGCACGGGAATCGCCATTACGAGAAGTAAGCGGGCGCGGAAGCAGTGGACATAATGAGAGGAAATAGCCAAACCTCTTAGGTGTCGACTTTTGACCACTCGCAAGAAGGCGGCGCCATAAAGCGATTCGGAAGAGGTCGGAGAAAACAACAGCGCGTGGAGGGCCTCACGTGGGGTCCACGGCGCGAAGGACGCGGATGGTGGTGGTGTGCGGCGGCCGGGCAGGGATGGGTCTTGCCAAACACAACTCTCGGCCGTTTTCGAGATGCCGGTCACCTTACTAAAGTAATTGGAGACGTTCACGGAGCGTTTGTCGGAAAACAATGGTTCTTGACCAGTTGAACCCTAGCTCTAGATACCAATGTTATGAAACTTGGCTCGGGACAGCCAGGCCGAAACCAACTATATGGCTGGTTCGAGCACCTTATCGGACGATTACACACTCGGAACAAACCGCGTGTGACTTCGGCCGGCTTTGGAAAACACTGATGACTCGGACGAGACGAGAAGGAAGCTGGGCCGGGTCATTCTTATTCATTTAAAAAACGAAAAGAGGAAGCAACGCGGCGGATTGATCACCACTAGCCATTGCGAGCTCACGGCCCCCTTAACACACTCGCGTGCGGATGAAGCAAAATGAACCTTTGTAGATTGCGAAAGCGGCGTTGCAGAAGAGGATCAGAAAATGGCCGCACACCTGTTTTTGAGTTGCCGAAGAAAAATATTGAAATCAAAAGACACAAACGACGCAGATTGAATCATTGAAAGAGGAACTGTGTTTTTAGTGTGTTCGTTTTGAGGAAGTGGGCCTTTTGGGCCTTGGGTCTTTATTTCAAATATATGTTCATTTTTACATCTATCCAAATTCCAAGGCAAATGTTAGGCTAATTCGGAAATTCCAAAGCAATGAAAGCATCCCTGACACTCTAGTTTAGGAATAGGGTGCCTTATCCGAGGATACTCATTTATTTAGAGTATATTTATAATTCATTTTGTTACTTTGATAATAAATAAATAAGGAGACTTATTTATATTTATTGCTTAATTTTTAAATAGTTAAAATTATTTTACAAATAATCAAAATGTATAAGTTTCATTATTTTGGGAATTACTAAAACTAATGTAAAATCTGTATATGAATTTGATAGTATACTAATTGAATTATTTGATTGATTATATTAGTCATTTTTGGAATTTTTTAATATATCTTAAGTCAACGGTTCGACCAATAACTCATTAATCCGACTGCGTCGAGTCAACTAGTATTAAGACCGTGCAACGCACGTGCGAAATATAAGTCTTATAAAAATATAAATAGCATTTTAGGAAAATAATAATGTCTATAGTTTTGATAGAATTCAATTTTTTGACTTAAAGTGTTTGAGTTGAAAAAAACAGTAATGATGGATGAATAAGTACAGGCAATGCAATAGGTATGTTTTAAGGAAGAAAATATAGTGATTTGTTAATGTATCAAGTAACAAATTTATAGATGGCATGTACCTGTTGGCGATAAATTGGAATGTCACTTAAGGTTAGATTATTAGCTAGCAATTCACATCAGTATATAAGTTTGTGCTGGAGTGTAATATTCAAATGTTAAGATCATTCTTTCATCTTTTTAATACAATTGAATTGACTTTCTCCTTGCAATCAGTTCTTTCTTTTCTTTCCTTCTCGTATTCTTTCATTTTCTCAGGAAAACTTTTTGTCATATAATTCTTCGGCTAGGCATATAATTCTAATGCAACAAAGTGGAAACTTTTGTCATTGAAATAAAAAAAAAGAGAGGAAAATTATGTAACACTCACTTGGTCATGTTTTCCCTTTCACTTCCACTTGTCGAAGCTTATACTCATGGTTATATTGGTCACCTACTCAAACCAATAAAAGATAGACATCCTAGTAAACCAAATAATTATATCACAAATACATCATCTTATGAGGACTAAAAATGTAATTGTAATCTAATGAAGACTAAAAATCTAAATGTAATCCAACATATCTTTTGGATGAACCAATGAAGCTATGAAAAATGCAACAGGGATGAACCAATGAAGCTAAATGAATATCTTTGGCATGGTGCTCTAATGCTTAACTTCTTTCCTTTTTAATAGACATGGCTAAATTGCAAAAGATAGAGAAAAATGAAAATAAAAAAATGTTTAAAGCAGAAAATCTATATCATAACATTAAAAAAAAGGATTTAATTTTGATAAAATTTCATTGTAGAGAGTTTTACATGTAGGAGAGTTGTTAACATCAGAGTTAGCATTTGCACCACAAATGGCATAACTATCCGGTTGGAGTGAGCATGTATCTTGAGATAATTGATCGTTTCAAGAGTTCACACCCATCAGACCAAATTTGTGATCTCAATCTTACTTGTTATTAAAAAAACACACAAATGCATTTTGACAGTGCAAGCCACATATAAACATTTCTGTGCAGATACAACTTCTGAAGAAAATATGAGAGTGTTAAATGTTATTAGCTTTCCTCTAGCCCACGAAAAAATTGTTAACAGCCGCTTGTTGAATGTAAAGCTAAGTATGGAAAGAAAAAATATGCAAACCAATAACTGAACAGAAGCACTAATTACTCCATTTTTCAAAGTAGAAAAAGTTACCCATTAACAGAACAAAAACAAAATATTAAAAACAAATAAAAAATAAACAATAAATCCCTGTGATGGCATCCTTAAAAAGTAACCTAGCCATGCACCAAATAGTTCACATGAGATTGTCTTATCCCATAATAAGTTGACAGGCAGTGAAACACCCTTAAAGATTCAAGCTATAATTACTGAAGGGGAGACTTAACACTTCAAAACTGTGAGCTACATAAGCATTCCTACCCTTAATCTAAGAGTACTCCAAAACTTACTTTTATATTCCATTCTTTGAGCCGTGAAACAGTCCCATTGTCACAACCAATTTCAGCCTTGTTTCTCTAATCCAAGCCATATTGTGTGTGTCTCTAGAAATGATATCCATAACATGTACGTAGCATCAAAGGAGACCACAGGAAGCTCAGTCATATGAGCAATTTACCCACAAAATACAATATATAATGCTATATAGTAACCATTTTGTTTTCTTCTTCATGATCCATCATTCATTGAGTCAAATGTCTCGAACAACAATATACAACAACAAATTAGCTCAACGCTATTACCCCGTCCCTTCCTTGATTTTAAAAAATCCCTAAAGCAAGAGAGAGAGAGAGAATAAAGGCATACCTTTACCATCTCAACTATTTCCGTCTGAAGTGGCGGCTTTAGGTGGCGGTGCTGCCGTCTCTGCTAGCATCATCCCCTCCGCCGGAAGAGAAGAACCCATCTCCCAAAATCTTCTTGTCAATTTACTTTTAACACAAAAATCAAAACATTATTAGTTTTAAAACATACCCATTGAAGAAAAATACTATCTTATCTTTTGATTCAATCGGAGTAAAAATGAGGGGTTTGTGTGTTTGAGAGAGATACCTTACCTTTCGATTGATGAGCCACGATGCTTATTTTTCAATGGATGTAGTGGCAACCATTGTTGGATACTTGGAGTAGAGAGAACAACGAAGGCGAAATGAATGAGAGATGGAGAAAAGAAATCTGAAATGAGAAAGATAAAAAAATTGAGAAGAAAAGAGAAAGGAAAGAAAGGAAGACAGAGAACGTATGAAAAGGGGGAGAAATAAGAGAGGGGAAGACAACTTTTTTAAAAGGGGAAGTATACGGTCTCATAAAAGGGTTCTTTTGTGGGGAAGGAGTTGTTATAGGAAAATAGGGTTTAGTTATTGTTATGCCAATATATTTCTGTTATTTCTGTTTATGAGCAAGTAAAAGAAGATTCTAGGTGTGGATGAGGTGGCTAGTAGCACCCATTATACAGGCTGAGAATGTCCAATATTAAAAGCATACATACATGATATATGAAACCCATTATAAAGGCTGAGAATGTTCAGTATTAAAAGCATACATACATGAAATATGATCAAATTTCATCTCCAGTCTCTCCATTTTGTTCTACGTGCCTCTCTTGATCTTAGCTCTTAATGACCAGAATAGCTTCTTCCATGCTATCTCACTGGTTAAATGCTGTGATTACACTCTTGGATTCATTGCAGACCTTGAGAATTCTGCCTACTATCTATTTCTCCTGTTACAAAACCCATGTGTGTTTTATTGGAAATGAAAACCCTATTACTATTGTTAGGGTCAAATAATCTACTGGGCACTCTTAAAATTCCATTATACAACAATTTATTGTCTTAACAATTCCACTAGTCATTATTTTTGAGTGTAAGTGATATGGTAATATTTTCAAGTTGTTTTTTTTCCCCTTTCCACAAACAATTCCTTTATACCTTTTAATCTCAAATTCTTCTTTTTGTGATGTCACCTTTGTTGTTGGCATGGTATTGAAGGCCTCATTCTAAAAATGGCTTCCCTAGATTTAATTGTAATTATGTTTTCAGGTTGGGAAGATAATCTCGCTTGATTTCCATCGTAAGGATGATTTACTTGTCACAACTAGTGAGGATGATTCAGTGCGACTCTATGACATTGCTAATGCTAAGTGAGTTTACTCTTACAAGAAAGAAGCGAATGTCTACTTTTAAATATTAATCTATAATAGTCTTTTTCTATAAAAAAATGATTCTATAATCAAGTAGTTGGTGATAATTGTGGAAGTTTCATGCTTGTCTTTGTCTCTCTTTCAATCTTGTAACCATTTGAGGGCCTTAGCATTATAACGAGCTTATTATGTCTTGTGCTAGTATTATACACGCTTTAACTTATGTATGAATCTTTTAAGTTCCATTTTTCTTTTGAAAAAGAGGTTTCTTGGCGGTTAATAGTATAAGTGAAGTGTATAATGATGCTGATGTGATGCACTAGAAACAAGCCAAAGGGTTATCATCAATGTGTTCTTCACACTCACTTGTTTTTGCATCAAGCTGCTATTTGATAATTGATATATCTGTCATTTTTAATAACTTAGTTTGGAGTTTTATCAATAAGAGTTAGAAGATGAATGATGTTTTAATAGACTTGAATATGAAAACTGAATACTTTACTTGTCTTAATAATGAATAGGAGTACAAGATATATATACACTTGACTCTAGACTTGATTCCTAGAACAATAAAAGTCTATACTAAGTCCTAGGAGAAATATACAATGAATCATAAGAATACAATGGATGGGACTCCACCGTCCACATAAATCCACCGTCCATATATTAATTATATTCAACATTCCCCCTCAAGCTGGAGCATATATGTCTGATGCAATCAGCTGGTCACATATGTATGCTATTCTAGGACCCTGTAATGACTTAGTCATCATATCTGCAAGTTGATCTCTAGTACCCACAAAGGAAGTCTTAACGATGCCCGAGAGGATCTTTTCCTGGATGAAGTGACAATCAACTTCTATATGCTTGGTTCTTTCATGGAAGATAGGATTTGAAGAAAGATACAATGCTGATTGTTTATCACAAGCAAGTCACTAGGACCTATCTCACAAAACTTCAACTCTTTGAGCAAATATTTTAGCCACAGGAGTTCACAAGTAGTATTAGCCATAGCACGACACTCTGCTTCTGTGCTTGATCTTGCAACAACATTCTGCTTCTTACTTTTTCATGAAATCACATTACCTCCAATAAGCATATAGTAGCCTGAAGTAGACCTCCTATCACTAGCATCGCTTGCCCAATCTGCATCTGTATACCCCATGATATTAGTATGACCCCTGTCCATATAAACAATCCCTTTACCAGGTGATCCCTTGATATTTCTTAGGATCCGAACAACAACATTCCAATGACTGTCACATGGTGAGTTGAGGAACTGACTTACAACACTAACTGGAAAAGCAAGGTCTGGTTGAGTCATGGTGAGATAATTTAATTTCCCAACTAATCTTCTATATCTCGAGTGGTCGGATAGGGCTCCCCCTCATTAGGTAGAAGCTTTACATTTGGGTCCATAGGAGTATCAACAGGGTTTACTGATCTAGCATCCCTGTTTCTTCAAGAATGTTAAGGGCATATTTCCTCCGAGAAATGGCAACACTTGTTCTTGATTGGGCTACTTCAATCCCAAGAAAATACCGCATTGTCCAAGATCTTTGGTTTGAAAATGTTTAAACAAGTGTTGGCTTCAATTCCTTAATGCCTTCTTGATCGTCACAATGTAATAACAATATCATCCACATACACCACGAGATAAATACGTTTATTCAAGGATGAGCATTTAAAGAATACACACGTGCCGCTTTTCAACGAATCATGCCAAAATGCTGGATGACGTTCTCGAACTTCCCAAACCAAGCGTGTGGTGATGTTTTAAGCCATACAAGGACTTCACGTAACTGCAAACAAGATCGACTCCCCCGAGCAACAAACCGGTGGTTGCTCCATATAGATTTCCTCCTCCGGATCACCATGTAAGAATGCATTTTTAATATCCGGTGGTATAATGGCGGTGTCTCACGGCCATCATCGACAAGAACAAGCGAGCGATGCCATCTTAGCAACGGGAGAAAACGTATCACCGTAATCCGGACCATAGATCCGAGTGTACCCTTTTGCGACCCGGTCGGACTTTCAAGCGATCCACTCGCCCATTAGGACCAACTTTAATCGTAAATACCCATCGACAACCAACTACGATTTCCCGGGGAGGGGGAAACAAGGGTCCATGTATGATTAGATTCCAAAGCCGTCATCTCATCAATCATTGCTGTCGCCATCCTGGATGAGATAGTGCTTCCTGAACATTCTTGGGAATGGTAACGATGACAAGGCGAGATACAAAGGCATAATGGGAAGGAGATAATCGATGGTAACTAAGGAAATTGTAAATGGGATGGGGATTAAGAGTAGAACGATTACCTTTACGAAGGGCAATTGATAAGTCAGTAAGTGACTGGTTGGACCATGATGGGAGAAGCGATTGAGCGGAAGGCGAATCGGGAGGATCAATACGGGTGTGATCTCGGGAACTTTAAGAGCCGAAGCTCATAAAAATACCATATCGGTGAAACGGGCGGTCATTCGTGGTGTGCAAGTTGAGGAATGGCGATGCAACGAGATGGAGTAGAGGGAGGTAGGCGATGTGACAAAGTAAGGGGTATCTTCAAAAAATGTAACATCTGCCAGATACATAAAAGCGATGTGTAGAGGGACAATAACATTGATATCCCTTTTTGCACTTGAGAATACCCAAGAAAGACACATTTAACGGCCTGATGCGGACAACTTATCACGACAAGGAGAAAGATCATGGACAAAACAGTAGAACCAAACACACGAGGGGAGCAAGTATAAAGAGAATCGTTAGGAAATAAAATAGAGTGAGGGATTTTATTACCCAAAACAGAGGATGGCATTCGGTTTACCAAATAATAGGTCGTAAGAATAGCGTCACCCCAAAACTTCAAGGGTGCATTGACATTTATTAAAAGAGTCTGAGCTGTATCAACAAGATGACGATGTTTTCGTTCAAAGAACACCATTTCTTTGTGGTGTATGAGGACAAGCTGATTGATGTATGATGCCATGAGAACTCAAAAAGGATTTAAAAGATGTGGAAAAATATATTTTTGCATTATCATCATGCAAAATATGAATTGTTTTTCCAAACCGATTCTTTAATTGTGAACAAAAGGTTTGAAAGACATCAAATAACTTAGAACGATTTTTCATTAAAAATAACCAAGTGCATCTTGAGAAATCATCAATGAAAGTAACATAATACCTATATCATCGAACAGAAGGAATACGACTAGGACCCCAAACATCAGAGTGGATAATATCAAAAGGAGACATAGTTCGACTCACATCACACTATTAGGAAAAGATACTCTAACATGTTTTCCAAGTTGACATGACTCACAGTTCAAGGTCTTCAAATGTGAAAGATGAGGGACCATCTGCTTTAATTTGTCTAGACTTGGATGATCCAGACGACGATGTAAGAGATTGACAGACTCTGAAACAACACATACGGTGGATGAGGAAGATCGAAGGTAGTAGAGGCCCTGTGATTCAGATCCAGATCCAATCGTTTGTCCCGTACTCTCACGTCTGTATAGCAAAGGAATCATAATTAAAGGTTATGGAACAATTTAGAGTCACGAGTAATTTGGCTAATTGAAATTAATTTAAAGGGACAATCCGAGTACAAACAAGAGGGAATTTAAAGGTAAGGATGGAAGAGGTGAAGCTTGACCAATACCGGCGTCTTGTGCTTTAGACCCATCGGCAAAGAGTAATCTTGTGAGATGTTTTAGGGAATGACAATTTAGAGAAAAGAGAAGGATTACCGACTAGGTGATCGAAGCACTAGAGTCTAAAATCCAAGATCCAACGAGATGTAGATTGAGAGAGACAAACTTTAGAGTTACCGATGTGAGCAATGGTGGCCGAAGGAAAAGCCAAGGAAAAGCTTTGTTGAGTGGATTTAAAGTGAAGATACTCCTTATACTCACTGATCGAAAGTAGATGATCTTTGTTTGACTTGGTAGTAATGGTGGGGGACCCATAAATCAAATAGGGGCTCAAGCTGTTCTTCTCTGCCATGGAAGAAGGGCAACAGTATACAAACAACCTCAAGATTCAAAGAAGGGATAGCACAACGACAGACCCACAAACCAAACAGGGGCAGAACAGAACAGGGAGGAGACGGCGAACACGGCGGTGCAAGCGGCCACGAAAAAGACAGCCGAGAAGGTGGCGCGTGGATCACACATGCCGGAGAGTGGAGATTTTGGCGGTGGCGCGTGAGGGCGTGTGGAGGCGAATATGGAGGCGGCTCTCGGTGGGACTTCTGGTCGGCGACTTACGGGTGGTTCTTGGTGTTACTCGGTCCAGGGGGGACAACTAGAAAACGATGGGTCATCACTTGTGCTTGAACCCCCAACAACATGATGGGTCAGCATTGTAGCTGGACCCCAAACAACACTAACCAGAAGCGAAGAGAGCTCACGGTACCAACTTGAATATGAAAATTGAATACTTTACTCGTCTTAATAATGAATATGAGTACAAGATATATATACACTTGACTCTAGACTTGATTTCTAGAACAATAAAAGTCTATACTAAGTCTTAGGAGAAATATACAATGAATCATAAGAATACAATGGATGGGACTCCACCGTCCACATAAATCCACCATCCATATATTAATTATATTCAACAAATAGATCCAATAAACTTCAAACTCTTAAAATCTCTTTCAACCATCTCTTCTGGCCATCACTGGTTAATTAATGATGAAACCAATTATACCAATTTAATTGGTTAGTTATATTATACCATTTTTTTGGCCATCATTGACTGAACCAATGAAGCCCTTTTCTTTTTTTAATGGTTTCTCAAATAAATGATGAAACTTTCATGATTTGCTGCTTCAATAATGAATATCTTTTTTCTATGCATTTAGGCTTGTATAAAGCATTTTACCATGAATTCAGGTTGTTGAAGACCACTTATCATAAGAAACATGGTACTGATCGTATATGTTTTACTCATCACCCGAGCTCTGTTATATGTTCTTCAAGGTACAATTGGGAGTCTAGTCGAGGTGAGCTTCTCTATATGAATTTGATTTGATGGAATTTACCATTACTACGAAATGACTGCATTTATTGATTCTTTTTCCTTACATGTGCCAGAATCATTGCGATATTTATCAATGTATGATAATCGCTGCCTACGATACTTTAAAGGGCATAAACAGAGGTTTGAACCTACTTTTTCATGAATGAATTTTAGAACTTGCAAAAGGAAACCTAAGTGCTTTTTTTTTCAGTTGCCATGTGCTGTAGGCAAAGAACATTGTTTATTATCACAAGAAAGGTTCTTATTGTTGTACCATTTCCTTTTTGTTTTAGGGAATATTTAGTCTCTGATAGTAGGATTAAGATCACTATCTATGATTAACTATTCCTCTGGTAGTTCACTTGGTTGGAAGTATTTCTGCCTATGAGGATTATATTTACTTTTTTGTTTTCCAACATAAAGGAACTCATTGAGTTTTAATTTTGACTTTTGATGAATGGTTATTTGTTACGTGATTCTCTTTCTTAGTTTCTTTATCTTCTGCTCTATGTTTAATTGATTTATGTAAAGTATGCTTCCCTTTCTCCCACCCTCTCTTTAACCATCTTAAGATAGATAATTTTCATAAGTGGGACTAGGACAATAATTTGTCATTGATTCTGATCATATATATTCCCTTGTTATACATGATTGTATTGCTGATTATTTTGTGTAACTTGCTTTATAGAGTTGTTTCTCTCTGCATGTCTCCGATCAATGATAGCTTCATGTCCGGTTCTCTAGACCATAGTGTCAGAATGTGGGATCTTCGTGTGAATGCCTGCCAGGTTGGTAGTTTTTTTTTTGTTTTTTGTTTTTTTTGGCGGGTGTGATTTAACGTAATTGCTCTACTTTCAAGGGCCACTTAAAGAATATTTAGATTCTTAGTTATATATTAGTGAAGAGACTATATACTACAGTGTAGTACAAGGAATACTAGGTACACTATATACACAACATTCTAATATTTTGTTAGATATTGTTAGTTAAGTAGTTAATTAGTTAATTGGTTGGTGGGTTAGTTGGGGAGATAGTTAGGAGAAATAAGGCATGTTATAAATAAGAGGGAGCTTGAGAGAGGATGGTATTTTGTGAATTGGATAGGATTGGGGCCTTTGGGCGTTGGGAGGTGCAGACCGCAGACCCTCAAAGTTCTACGGTATTCTCTGTAATTAAGGGTACTTCCCTATTTTCTTAGTAATCTCATACCGGTTTCTATCAACTAGTATTTGAGCTCCGATCTTGGAGCCGTGGTATGTCAATCGAATGGAGATTCCAATGTTTGATGGGAGTGATGATGCTTATTGGTGGGTGCCAAACATCGAATGATACTTCAATGCAAGGAGGACACCTTAGGAGAAACGACTAG
>JAUPTC010002223.1:0-15303 GCA_030762895.1 Sophora flavescens | reverse complement strand
TCACAAATCATTTTCGAAATGTCCCCTTTAAAAATCGGAGATTTGTATGACGTCGGAAAAACACCGATAGACAGTTTAACAACTTCAAAATTTAATCCAACCATAAATGGTCTCTGGTCTTACATCAACTGCCAGGAGGCGGAAGAATAAATACACAAACTCCAGTCGTGATAAAGACTTAGGAGATAAATAGATACAGTAATCCCAAATTGGTTTTTTATACACATAAACAGTTTTCATTAATAACATAAAATATTCGCAAGATTATAATATATAAATACTCCAAATTTATCTATTACATTACCAAAACACTGTTGAGGGTATCCTCTCGGTAGGAGCCCTCACAGGCATAGACTTAGACAAGAATACTAAACAACTGAAAACATCTAAAACGTCTCACAAGACGCACTGGCCATATACTACCTGGACCCTAATCACCATGGGTCAAGACTCGAGCTCTGGCATCCGACTCATAGGGAATCCCGTCCAATCCCTCATCATTAAGTTTGTCCACCAGGTCTTCTAGTACGATTTCATCATAAAACAAAATACAACATGCAGAAAGATGCAGGGGATAAGAAACAGTTCTACCATCAAAAACGGAAAAGAGTCATAGTAAACTGTACAGTAATTATCACAGACACAACATCAGTCAAGTCATCCATCTTTCATAAAATTCTTATATTCATCCTACCCTCACTCCTACAACTAAAACTCGATACTGAACATGGCTATGGTTTCCTCATCATAGTTATGGTTATCGGTCAGTCGTCCAAGCGACACGTCCCATTCCCGGTGCACATCCTTAGTCATGGTGAGAATGCTCATGCAAAGCAATGACACTATAGCTGCACAATAAACCCGGTGCACACCCCGGATCGTGGGTGCCCATGCAAAGCAATGACACTATAGCTGCACGATTATCCCGGTGCACACCTTCACCATGGTAAGAACGCTCACGCAAAGCGTGACACTACAGCTGCACGATGATCCCGGTGCACACCTCATCCACTCACAGAGGTGCTCATGCAAAGCAATGACACTCGTAGCTGCACAAGTTAAGTTTGTCAAGGCCCGCCGACATGTCCTATTCCCTTGCACATCCTTAGTCATGGTGAGAATGCTCATGCAAAGCAATGACACTATAGCTGCACAATAAGCCCGGTGCACACCCCGGACCATGGGTGCTCATGCAAAGCAATGACACTATAGCTGCACGATTATCCCGGTGCACACTTTCACCATGGTAAGAACACTCATGCAAAGCGTGACACTACAGCTGCACGATGATCCCGGTGCACACCTCATCCACTCACAGAGGTGCTCATGCAAAGCATGACACTCGTAGCTGCACAAGTTTAGTTTATCCATTGGACGGTCCCACAAGGACTTCGGGTCTTGTATGTGTCTCACATACGGTTATAGAAACAACACAACTTGTGGACCTCAGACCCCTATGGTCATAACCTAGTGCTTTAACCTCTCATCAAGACCTCAACACATGCTCTATGTCACAACACCTCTTTAACATATTTCATGTAGGTTAGGCACCTCTAAAAATCATCATGATCCTCACGCCCAAAACAACTCATATCTTAGACCACATATATATCTTCGCTTAATCCACTAAGCATAAAGTAAATACCACACAGATCATGCATAACATCAAGTCAATCAAAGATATTTCAAAACATCAACATAGCACTAAATCAGTTCAATAAAGATAATAAAACTCAAATCAACCATCAACAGTATAAACATCAACCTAATATCGATCAACCTACAATCCCCGAATCATCATGGATGTTTTATAAAAGCAATTTAAAGCGATTCTGGTCTTGTCGATTATTCGACTTCTAGTAGGGTTTAGGTCGCCCTACATAATTACTACATAATTTACTACTTATCGATTCCGACGATAGGTTGATTCTTTCCCCCACCTTTTAAAATGCGTTCGGAGGTTTTTCTGGAACTTCACAGTCATGCAATCAGCTCCAATGAGTTCCCAAAAAGGGAATTCATACTTCTCCAAAGCAAGCAAGAACATGAAAAACATCCCAGAGAGACGATTCAAGCATTGAAACAACCAGACAAAATACTGAATTAATTTCTCAACAATCAAAATATAAATATAATTCAATAATATATTTAATTTCTCAAAAACTCGTTGATTTAAATCAAAAACAGATTTGGGGTTTTTAGGCTCAAGGTTAAAATTGAGAAAAATCAGTTTAACAAGAGATTGACAAAAAATGATTTAGGGAGACACTTAATCATGCTCCCAATTTCAGAAAACACCAATTAATTTCAGATTTTGAGAATTAAAATCAAAACCTAGGGTTAGGGTTTCAAAATCAATTTGGGGGTTTTGAATCTGAGCAAAGGAAATGAGAAAACCACTTACCCAAGGAAGAAGGAAGAGAAGTGGTGGCTGCTGGGAACTCTGGCGCGGCTACAGTGGCGGCGACTCCGGCGAGGACAACAGCCAAACGGAAGCCAAATGGACCACACATGGACGAGCTCAGTACGCAATCTGCTCCTCCCTACTAGTGTAGCCGGACGACGACCGGCGACGAGGTGTAGGCGGCGCTCGCGGCTGGACGACGACTGGAGCAGGCGCGCGATTGGGTTTTAGAGGGCGCGCGGTTGGGTCGTGTTTTCGTGATGGGTTGGCCGGACGACGCGGTGGAGCACGGCTGGACGATGATGGCAGGGTGGCGGCACGATGTAGAGAGAAGGGAAGAAGATAAGGGCTGAGTTGTGATGAAGAAGGAAGAAGAAGAGAGTGTCAGGAGGAAGAAGAGAAAAGAAAGAAGAAAGAAGAAAAAGAGAGAAAGAGAGAGTTACGGGTGAGAAAGAAAAGGAAGAGAGAGAATTTTTCTTATTTTTGTACTAGTGGGTACAAAATGAGTGATAAATATTAAGCCTAAAATAAACATGTTTTTACTTTTTGGAATCTAAAAATAAAGATTGATAAAGATATGATTTCGAAATTCAAATTAGAGCAAAGATTAATAATTGGACTGATCAACTAAGAAAATACTCGGTCCAAAATTTAATCTCCGATTAAGGACAAACCAGTTTATTTTCAACTCTAAAATTAAATTGAATGAAAGTATGAAAATACTTTTCTCTTAATCATAATATTTAAAATATTTTTCTGTACTGGTATTAATAGTGACAATAATGTAACTTATTGTCTAGTAAGCGTGCATTCACTGAAATAAGTCAGTGCTAACGCACCCAATAAAATAATTTGAAGAGAGTAATTTAATTACTCAAACTAAACCACATAACAAAATTAACATAAACATCCAAATAAAATAATTAATCATAAGTTTAATTATATTTTAACCGGTTAAACAGCATAACTAAAAACGGGCTGTTACATTACTACCCCTCTTAGAAAAAAAATTCCGTCCTCGGAATTTCATGACTCAAAACTAAACAGGATTTTGTAATCACACCTTAAACCTAAAATCTTGCTTTATATTCTCATCGCTTCATTCCTTTCATCTATAACTCTATAACAGGATTGATTCTTATGTCATTCTATTTATCCTCGAGACTTTTCACTACCACGTTATCCCCACTACCTTCGATATTCCACCTTAGCTTATTACACTCGAAGACACAATCAAATCTTAATCACTTCTTGCCTCAAAATTTGTCTAACACTTATTCCAAATCTTAATTTCTAACTTTCAAGGCACAATCAACCATGATAGTCTCTTTTATACCAGAACTGACCCAAGTACCTTACCCCAAAAATATCGTATTTATCATAAGTAAGAATATTAATCATTTCGTTTCCCTACTCTACTTAGGAACTTAAAACGACGAAGCTGCGAACTTTCTACCCAATTTCTAAGCATAGTCAATATCCGATGTGGATTCAACTAGACACGGCCAGTAACAACACCCTAACTTTTAGCAGTCCGATCAGAATCAAACTGCTCTGATACCAAATGAGACACCCCATTTGTGCCCCTTTGTGACATTTAGTTTGAAACCTCAATTATTAGTTCCTTAAGCGCGTTTAGCGTTAGATTTTCACAAATCATTTTCGAAATGTCCCCTTTAAAAATCGGAGATTTGTATGACGTCGGAAAAACACCTGATAGACAGTTTAACAACTTCAAAATTTAATCCAACCATAAATGGTCTCTGGTCTTACATCAACTGCCAGGAGCGGAAGAATAAATACACAAACTCCAGTCGTGATAAAGACTTAGGAGATAAATAGATACAGTAATCCCAAATTGGTTTTTTATACACATAAACAGTTTTCATTAATAACATAAAATATTCGCAAGATTATAATATATAAATACTCCAAATTTATCTATTACATTACCAAAACATCATTGAGGGTATCCTCTCGGTAGGAGCCCTCTGCAGTATAGACTTAGACAAGAATACTAAACAACAGAAAACATCTAAAACGTCTCACAAGACGCACTGGCCATATACTACCTGGACCCTAATCACCATGGGTCAAGACTCGAGCTCGGGCATCCGACTCATAGGGAATCCCGTCCAATCCCTCATCATTAAGTTTGTCCACCAGGTCTTCTAGTACGATTTCATCATAAAACAAAATACAACATGCAGAAAGATGCAGGGGATAAGAAACAGTTCTACCATCAAAAAGCGGAAAAGAGTCATAGTAAACTGTACAAGAATTATCACGGACACAACATCACCAAGTCATCCATCTTTCATAAAATTCTTATATTCATCCTACCCTCACTCCTACAACTAAAACTCGATCATCGAACATGGCTATGGTTTCCTCATCATAGTTATGGTTATCGGTCATCGTCAAGCGACACGTCCCATTCCGGTGCACATCCTTAGTCATGGTGAGAATGCTCATGCAAAGCAATGACACTATAGCTGCACAATAAACCGGTGCACACCCGGATCGTGGGTGCCCATGCAAAGCAATGACACTATAGCTGCACGATTATCCCGGTGCACACCTTCACCATGGTAAGAACGCTCACGCAAAGCGTGACACTAAAGTGCACGATGATCCCGGTGCACACCTCATCCACTCAAGAGGTGCTCATGCAAAGCAATGACACTCTGTAGCTAGCAAGTTAAGTTTGTCGAGCGTCCAGCGACATGTCCTATTCCCGGTGCACATCCTTAGTCATGGTGAGAATGCTCATGCAAAGCAATGACACTATAGCTATACCAGATAAGCTCTGCACACCCGACCATGGGTGCTCATGCAAAGCAATGACACTATAGCTGCACGATTATCCCGGTGCACACTTTCACCATGGTAAGAACACTCATGCAAAGCGTGACACTATAATGCACGATGATCCCGTGCCCACCTCATCCACTCACAGAGGTGCTCATGCAAAGCATGACACTCGTAGTGCACAAGTTTAGTTTATCCATTGGACGGGTCCCACAAGGACTTGGTCTTGTATGTGTCTCACATACTGATTATAGAAACAACACAACTTGTGGACCTCGGGCCCCTATGGTCATAACCTAGTGCTTTAACCTCTCATCAAGACCTCAACACATGCTCTATGTCACAACACCTCTTTAACATATTTCATGTAGGTTAGGCACCTCTAAAAATCATCATGATCCTCACGCCCAAAACAACTCATATCTTAGACCACATATATATCTTCGCTAATCCACTAAGCATAAAGTAAATACCACACAGATCATGCATAACATCAAGTCAATCAAAGATATTTCAAAACATCAACATAACACTAAATCAGTTCAATAAAGATAATAAAACTCAAATCAACCATCAACAGTATAAACATCAACCTAATATCGATCAACCTACAATCCCGAATCATCATGGATGTTTTATAAAAGCAATTTAAAGCGATTCTGGTCTTGTCGATTATTCGACTTCTAGTAGGGTTTAGGTCGCCCTACATAATTACTACATAATTTACTACTTATCGATTCCACGATAGGTTGATTCTTTCCCCCACCCCTTTTAAAATGCGTTTCGGAGGTTTTTCGGAACTTCACAATCATGCAATCAGCTCCAATGAGTTCCCAAAAGGAAATTCATACTTCTCCAAAGCAAGCAAGAACATGAAAAACATCCCGGGAGACGATTCAAGCATTGAAACAACCGGACAAAATACGATTAATTTCTCAACAATCAAAATATAAATATAATTCAATAATATATTTAATTTCTCAAAAACTCGTCGTGATTTAAATCAAAAACAGATTTGGGGTTTTTAGGCTCAAGGTTAAAATTGAGAAAAATCAGTTTAACAAGAGATTGACAAAAAATGATTTAGGGAGACACTTAATCATGCTCCCAATTTCATAAAACACCAATTAATTTCAGATTTTGAGAATTAAAATCAAAACCTAGGGTTAGGGTTTCAAAATCAATTTGGGGTTTTGAATACGAGCAAAGGAAATGAGAAAACCACTTACCCAAGGAAGAAGGAAGAGAGAGTGGTCACTGGGGAACTACTGTCGCGGCTAAAGGCGGCGACTTCCGCGAGGACAACAATAAAACGGAAGCCAAATGGACCACACATGGACGAGCTCGACGCAATCCTGCTCCTCCCTACTAGTGTCGGCTCGTACGACCAGCGCGGCGAGGGGGTAGGGGGCGCGTCCGGGCCTGGACGACCGAGCAGCGCGATTGGGGTTTAGAGGGCGCGCGGTTGGGTCGTGTTTCGTGATGGGTTGGCCGGAGGACGCTAGTGGAGCACGGCTGGAGCGATGATGGCAGGGTGGCGGGCACGATGTGGAGAGAAGGGAAGAAGATAAGGGGGGGAGTTGTGATGAAGAAGGAAGAAGAAGAGAGTGTCGGGGAGGAAGAAGAGAAAAGAAAGAAGAAAGAAGAAAAAGAGAGAAAGAGAGAGTTACGGGTGAGAAAGAAAAGGAAGAGAGGGAATTTTTCTTATTTTTGTACTAGTGGGTACAAAATGAGTGATAAATATTAAGCCTAAAATAAACATGTTTTTACTTTTTGGAAATCTAAAAATAAAGATTGATAAAGATATGATTTCGAAATTCAAATTAGAGCAAAGATTAATAATTGGACTGATCAACTAAGAAAATACTTCGTTCCAAAATTTAATCTCGACTAAGGACAAACCAGTTTATTTTCAACTCTAAAATTAAATTGAATGAAAGTATGAAAATACTTTTCTCTTAATCATAATATTTAAAATATTTTTCTGTCATGGGTATTAATAGTGACAATAATGTAACTTATTGTCTAGTAAGCGTGCATTCATCGGAAGTCAAGTTGCCAACGCACCTAATAAAATAATTTGAAGAGGAGTAATTTAATTACTCAAACTAAACCACATAACAAAATTAACATAAACATCCAAATAAAATAATTAATCATAAGTTTAATTATATTTTAACCTGTTAAATAAGATAACTAAAAACGCATTGTGACATTACTACCCCTCTTAGAAAAAAATTCCGTCCTCGGAATTTCATGACTCAAAACTAAACGGGATTTTGTAATCACACCTTAAACCTAAAATCTTGCTTTATATTCTCATCTCTTCATTCCTTTCATCTATAACTCTATAACATGAGTTGATTCTTATGTCATTCTATTTATCCTCGAGACTTTTCACTACCACGTTATCCCCACTACCTTCGATATTCCACCTTAGCTTATTACACTCGAAGACACAATCAAATCTTAATCACTTCTTGCCTCAAAATTTGTCTAACACTTATTCCAAATCTTAATTTCTAACTTTCAAGGCACAATCAACCATGATAGTCTCTTTTATACCAGAACTGACCCAAGTACCTTACCCCAAAAATATCGTATTTATCATAAGTAAGAATATTAATCATTTCGTTTCCCTACTCTACTTAGGAACTTAAAACGACGAAGCTGCGAACTTTCTACCCAATTTCTAAGCATAGTCAATATCCGATGTGGATTCAACTAGACACGGCCAGTAACAACACCCTAACTTTTAGCAGTCCGATCAGAATCAAACTGCTCTGATACCAAATGAGACACCCCGCTGTGCCCCTTTGTGACATTTAGTTTGAAACCTCAATTATTAGTTCCTTAAGCGCGCGTTTAGCGTTAGATTTTCACAAATCATTTTCGAAATGTCCCCTTTAAAAATCGGAGATTTGTATGACGTCGGAAAAACACCTGATAGACAGTTTAACAACTTCAAAATTTAATCCAACCATAAATGGTCTCTGGTCTTACATCAACTGCCAGGAGCGGAAGAATAAATACACAAACTCCAGTCGTGATAAAGACTTAGGAGATAAATAGATACAGTAATCCCAAATTGGTTTTTTATACACATAAACAGTTTTCATTAATAACATAAAATATTCGCAAGATTATAATATATAAATACTCCAAATTTATCTATTACATTACCAAAACACTGTTGAGGGTATCCTCTCGGTAGGAGCCCTCACAGGCATAGACTTAGACAAGAATACTAAACAACTGAAAACATCTAAAACGTCTCACAAGACGCACTGGCCATATACTACCTGGACCCTAATCACCATGGGTCAAGACTCGAGCTCTGGCATCCGACTCATAGGGAATCCCGTCCAATCCCTCATCATTAAGTTTGTCCACCAGGTCTTCTAGTACGATTTCATCATAAAACAAAATACAACATGCAAAAAGATGCAGGGGATAAGAAACAGTTCTACCATCAAAAACGGAAAAGAGTCATAGTAAACTATACGAGGAATTATCACAGACACAACATCACTCAAGTCATCCATCTTTCATAAAATTCTTATATTCTTCCTACCTCACTCCTACAACTAAAACTCGATCATCGAACATGGCTATGGTTTCCTCATCATAGTTATGGTTATCGGTCAGTCGTCCAAGCGACACGTCCCATTCCCGGTGCACATCCTTAGTCATGGTGAGAATGCTCATGCAAAGCAATGACACTATAGCTGCACAATAAACCCGGTGCACACCCCGGATCGTGGGTGCTCATGCAAAGCAATGACACTATAGCTGCACGATTATCCCGGTGCACACCTTCACCATGGTAAGAACGCTCACGCAAAGCGTGACACTACAGCTGCACGATGATCCCGGTGCACACCTCATCCACTCACAGAGGTGCTCATGCAAAGCAATGACACTCGTAGCTGCACAAGTTAAGTTTGTCAGGCGTCCAAGCGACATGTCCTATTCCCGGTGCACATCCTTAGTCATGGTGAGAATGCTCATGCAAAGCAATGACACTATAGCTGCACAATAAGCCCGGTGCACACCCCGGACCATGGGTGCTCATGCAAAGCAATGACACTATAGCTGCACGATTATCCCGGTGCACACTTTCACCATGGTAAGAACACTCATGCAAAGCGTGACACTACAGCTGCACGATGATCCCGGTGCACACCTCATCCACTCACAGAGGTGCTCATGCAAAGCATGACACTCGTAGCTGCACAAGTTTAGTTTATCCATTGGACGGTCCCACAAGGACTTCGGGTCTTGTATGTGTCTCACATACGGTTATAGAAACAACACAACTTGTGGACCTCAGACCCCTATGGTCATAACCTAGTGCTTTAACCTCTCATCAAGACCTCAACACATGCTCTATGTCACAACACCTCTTTAACATATTTCATGTAGGTTAGGCACCTCTAAAAATCATCATGATCCTCACGCCCAAAACAACTCATATCTTAGACCACATATATATCTTCGCTTAATCCACTAAGCATAAAGTAAATACCACACAGATCATGCATAACATCAAGTCAATCAAAGATATTTCAAAACATCAACATAGCACTAAATCAGTTCAATAAAGATAATAAAACTCAAATCAACCATCAACAGTATAAACATCAACCTAATATCGATCAACCTACAATCCCCGAATCATCATGGATGTTTTATAAAAGCAATTTAAAGCGATTCTGGTCTTGTCGATTATTCGACTTCTAGTAGGGTTTAGGTCGCCCTACATAATTACTACATAATTTACTACTTATCGATTCCGACGATAGGTTGATTCTTTCCCCCACCTTTTAAAATGCGTTCGGAGGTTTTTCTGGAACTTCACAGTCATGCAATCAGCTCCAATGAGTTCCCAAAAAGGGAATTCATACTTCTCCAAAGCAAGCAAGAACATGAAAAACATCCCAGAGAGACGATTCAAGCATTGAAACAACCAGACAAAATACTGAATTAATTTCTCAACAATCAAAATATAAATATAATTCAATAATATATTTAATTTCTCAAAAACTCGTTGATTTAAATCAAAAACAGATTTGGGGTTTTTAGGCTCAAGGTTAAAATTGAGAAAAATCAGTTTAACAAGAGATTGACAAAAATGATTTAGGGAGACACTTAATCATGCTCCCAATTTCAGAAAACACCAATTAATTTCAGATTTTGAGAATTAAAATCAAAACCTAGGGTTAGGGTTTCAAAATCAATTTGGGGGTTTTGAATCTGAGCAAAGGAAATGAGAAAACCACTTACCCAAGGAAGAAGGAAGAGAAGTGGTGGCTGCTGGGACCTCATGCGCTACTACGTGGCGGCGACTCGGGCGAGGACAACAGCCAAAGGAAGGCCAAATGGACCACACATGGACGAGCTCGAGACGCAATCTGCTCCTCCCTACTAGTGTAGCCGGACGGCGACCGGCGACGAGAGGTGTAGGCGGTCTCGCGGCTGGGCGACGACCGGAGCAGCGCGCGTGATTGGGTTTTAGAGGGCGCGCGGTTGGGTCGTGTTTTTCGTGATGGGTTGGCCGGACGACGCGGTGGAGCACGGCCGGACGATGATGGCGGGGGTGGCGGCACGATGTAGAGAGAAGGGAAGAAGATAAGGGCTGAGTTGTGATGAAGAAGGAAGAAGAAGAAAGTGTCAGGAGGAAGAAGAGAAAAGAAAGAAGAAAGAAGAAAAAGAGAGAAAGAGAGAGTTACGGGTGAGAAAGAAAAGGAAGAGAGAGAATTTTTCTTATTTTTGTACTAGTGGGTACAAAATGAGTGATAAATATTAAGCCTAAAATAAACATGTTTTTACTTTTTGGAATCTAAAAATAAAGATTGATAAAGATATGATTTCGAAATTCAAATTAGAGCAAAGATTAATAATTGGACTGATCAACTAAGAAAATACTCGGTCCAAAATTTAATCTCCGATTAAGGACAAACCAGTTTATTTTCAACTCTAAAATTAAATTGAATGAAAGTATGAAAATACTTTTCTCTTAATCATAATATTTAAAATATTTTTCTGTACTGGTATTAATAGTGACAATAATGTAACTTATTGTCTAGTAAGCGTGCATTCACTGAAATAAGTCAGTGCTAACGCACCCAATAAAATAATTTGAAGAGAGTAATTTAATTACTCAAACTAAACCACATAACAAAATTAACATAAACATCCAAATAAAATAATTAATCATAAGTTTAATTATATTTTAACCGGTTAAACAGCATAACTAAATTTTACCCCCCTTCTTTTTGGTTTTCGGTGTATGTTGAAATGTAGTCTCGGTAGTTGAAACTTGAAATCGTGAGTTTGATTTGTTTGGAATGTACTTCTCTGTTTTGGTTTGGTGCATGTTGCTCTTTGGTTGATCCGTCACAGCGTGATGCTAATCACGTTAGGCGTGTCGATTCCACTGTGATGGCATGGTTCCTTCGATTGAGGGCGTTACGGCGTGATGGACATCACTGCGGTGTGACCAGTTCTTGGCAATTAATCTTTAAAAACTATAGTTTTCAATCTCCGTATTGTCCTTATATTGGATATATATAGTTTTGTATATCTATAGGGACCTATCTAGTTATGGATCGTAGTTGGATGGTTTGTAGCGTACTAGTGCTGAGTATTTGAAGGATGGGAGAATTTATAGAATTTGCTCAAAGGAATGTTCCAAATAGTAATGGAATGTTCTGTTGTCCTTGTGTCAAGTGTTTGAATACGAGGAAATGTACACAGTGAAGGATATACGTACTCATTTGATTTGTGAAGGATTTGCTTGAGTCGACAAGATGGATATGGCATGGTGATATGTTGTTGAGTAGTATACGACGAGTGTCTCCCAAAGTGAGGACGTTGGACGTAGATATGGAGGATGATCGAGTAGAGGACATGATCCGTGATATTGGACAAGAATCTTTTCATCAGGCTATGTATGATGAGGTTGTGCGGTGATGCGGATAAGCCTTTATATCCAGGGTGTACTACTCATACACGGTTGTGCGGTGCTAAAAAATTGGTTTGTGTGAAGGCGAGAAATGGTTGGAGCGATAAAAGCTTCACGGAATTGCTTGAAGTGTTGAAAGACTTGCTTCAGGACAACCACATTGCCTTGACGTAACTAGGGCAAGAAGGTATTGTGTCCTATGGGTATGGAGTATAAGAAGATACACGCATCCCCAATGATTGCATATTCAGCGTGTTCATGAAGACAAACACGATTGCCCCAATGTCGGTTATCACCATACAAAGTGAAGGGTGGTGATGATGATGATGATGTGAAAAAAGGGTCCTCTGCCCCAGGTGTTATGGTATCTTCCAATAATTCCAGGGTTCAGCGATTGTTTGCCAATGCGAAGATGCGAAGAATCTTAGATGGCATAATGAGGAGAGGAAACATGATGGAAAGGTTCGCCATCCTGCGATTCTATTTAATGGAAGAATATCGATACTATGTTTCCGGATTTCGCCAATGAGCCAAGACACCTAAGGCTTGGACTTACTACGGATGGAATGAATCCTTATGGTAACATGAGTAGTATTCATAGTTCATAGCTTATTCTGTTAGTGATTTACAACATGCCCCTTCGTTGTCATGAAGCGCAAATACATGATGTTGTCTATGATGATTTAAAAAGCAGCCGGAAATGACTTGGATGTTTATCTAGGTCCCTGATTGAAGACTTGAAAACGTTGTGGGTGGAAGGTGTTGATGTAGTTGATGGGTATTCTCACGAGACTTTCAAGCTTCGTGCCGTGTTATTTTGCACCATCAAGGACTTTCCAAGATCCGGTAACTTGTCAGGTACAGTGTCGAGGGGCATAAAGCATGCCCTATATGTGAAGAAGGCACATACTACACTCAGTTGCATCATGAAAGAAGACGGTTTACCTTGGGCATCGGAGAATTTCTTAGAGCGTGATCACCCATATCGTAAGATAAAAAACTTTTAATGGATGCGAGAGACGAGAAAGAAGTGCGCACGCAGGTGGAGACCAGGTTTATTTGGGTAAAGGACATCGATGTTATATTCGCAAGTCCAAAAGAAAGGTAAAGTGTTTGAGAAAAACATATGGAAGAAGAGGTCGATATTCTTTGATCTTCCATCTTGGCCCAAGCTTGATGTCGAACCCTGCATTGATGTGATGCATGTGGAAAAAATGTGTGTGATAGTGTGATCGGGACGCTTCCGCACATTCAGGCATGACAAAGGATGGTGTGAATGCTCGTCTCGACCTCGTTGCTTCTGGGTATATGGCAGATTAGCTCAGATTGTTGAGGATGGTAAGCGGACTTATTTCTCGCATGTCATACTTTGTCAAAAAGACAAAAGTTTCTACGGGTCTTCTAGCATCAAAGTTCCAATGGTTACTCTTGAATATGAGGAGACTTGTCTCTAGTGATCTTAAATTGGTTGGCTTAAGTCTCATGATTGTCACATCTTGATGCAACAACTTCCCCTTTGCTATTAGTGGTATTGTACAAAATGGAGACATGCTATTACTCAGTTGTACTCATTCTTGAATTCTATATCTCGCAAAGTCGTTGACTTCCGTATGTTAAATGACTGAAGTTGATGCTGCTACAATCTTGTGCCAATTGGAGATGTATTTTCCTCCTTCCTTTTTAGAGCATAATGGTTCACTTAATTGTTCATTTGGTGAGGGGGATTAGATTATTGGGCGGTTTCCGAGATGGATGTACCGAGTTGAGCGCTACGAAGATCTTGAAAGGTCGTGAAGAATCCTCATCGTTCGGAAGCATCTATTGTTCAAAGGTATGTTGCGAAGAAGCTATTGAGTTTTGTTTGGACTACCTTCATCGCACGGATCCTATAGGGTTCCTGACCTCGCAGATGGATCAGATGTCAAGGTGAGGGTACATGACTTAGGAATTAATAGGAAGGATCGGGAGGAAGTGCTTCAACATTTGTATGTATTGAACAACATCGAATGTGTTCATCCTTTCTTATTTGAACATAAAAGAAAAGTCAATCAAGAAAACCTCGAATGAGCGAAAGGTGGTTGTTGAACAAGCATAACAAGACTTTCACCTGGTTCAAGGAAGAAATGCTTAAGGATGGTAATCTCTTTAACGATGGCGTAAAATGGCTAGCAAGTGGGCCTCACCCCAGCGTCATATGTTGGAGCGGATACGACATAAATAACTTTTCCTTTTGTACAAAGGAACAAGATAACAGAGTACCATGAAAATAGTGGGGTTATGATCGTCTGAAGCAATGCACTCTCAGGCAAAGGACACAAAACCCGTCAACACCGAGCCTTACTTTTGGATATATTGAAGATATTTGGGTGCTCGATTACATAAACTCGATACCGTGTTTAGATGTAAATGTGTTAATAGTAACAATGGTGTACAAACCGACGAATTGGGGTTCACATTGGTGGACCTCAACAAGTTAGGTATATAATGAGCCTTTCATAATGGCTTCCCAAGCAAAACAAGTGTTCTACATCATGATCCTTCTAACAAAGGGTTGTCCGTAGTTCTCCAAGGAAAAAACGTGTATAATGGTAGTGATGAAATGAGGATTCAAATCTTGATATTCTTGAACTCCTTCTTTTTCAACACACATGCCTACTATAATCGAGGAGACACGAGTGGACGATGACATGCCACTCGTGATGATCATCACGAAGGGATATTGATATAGGTAGTTTAAACTTAGTATACATTTATAACCTATGTTAATAAATTATATATGTTTTGAACAGGCATACATTATATGGATCATTGTTCCATTCTTCCTTTGCAATTAGCATGTGTGTGATATTGTGTTCTGAGATATTTACAATGCGAGGATGACTTAGGGAGGGTATTTAAAACGAATTTAAAAAAATACTAGTAACGTCGATTGTATCATCAGCGACGTTAAAATATTTTATAAAATATCAGTACACTATTAACTCGATTAGTTTACTCTGGCCGCGTTAAAATAAGACCTTTAGCTCGGTTCTTTATATGGAAGCGTTAGTTTTAACAAAATTTATGCGGTTATGTTAAGAAGCCAGCGTTGGTTTTGACAAGGGGGCTCGATTGTGTTAAA
>JAUPTC010002222.1:0-15315 GCA_030762895.1 Sophora flavescens | reverse complement strand
CATTGTTTTTGATTTTACATTATTGGGCTTAATTGATAAACATTGTTAATTTTCGGATTTTTCACTCTTCCTGACATTGTGCCATGCGGAGAGCAAAACTATAGCCACAGATTTCGGATTTTGGTGATCTTGCTGACCCTAGAAAGATAAGGAAGGGACCTACAATTTCAGGTGACACAAGAATTGTCAATTTAGGCTAAAATCAAGGCTAAATTGGGTCCCGAGTACTCTGGCGCGGATCAGTGCGCAGTCCATGATGTTCCTTCACTTAAATAGGCCTAACTTACTAATCTTAAGCCCAATTAAGGCATATGATACCTTGTTGGAAAACATATTCAGAGGCCCTTCATTTGGTCTAGGGTTAGGTCGGGATTAAAAAACATAAATAGCAGTTTACAGCCGCACAAGCTAGAGAGAGAAGGAAATTAGACAACTTTTACAATCATTGTTTTTGGTTTAACATTATTGGGCTTAATTGGGCTTAATTGCTAAACATTGTTAATTTTCGGAATATTCACTCATCCCGACCTTGTTGCCTTGCGCAGAGCAATAATTGAGCTACAGATTTCGGATTTTTGTGATCTTGTTGTCCCTAGAAAGATAAGGAAGAGGCCAACAATTTCAGGTATCACAATGATTATCAAATTAGACCAAAATCAAGGCTAAATTGGGTCCCGAGTACTCTGGCACGGATCAGTGCCCAGTCCATGATATTCCTTCACTTAAATAGGCCTAACTTACTCATCTTAAGCCCAATTAAGGCATATGATACCTTGTTGGAAAGCTTATTAAGAGGCCCTTGATTTGGTCTAGGGTTAGTCGGGATTAAAAAACATAAATAGCAGTTTACAGCTGCACAACCTAGAGAGAGAAGGAAATTAGACAACTTTTACAATCATTGTTTTTGGTTTTACATTATTGGGCTTAATTGCTAAACATTGTTAATTTTCGGATTTTTCACTCATACCGACCTTGTTGCCATTCGCAGAGTATAACTAGAGCTACAGATATCGGATTTTGGTGATCTTGCTGTCCCTAGAAAGATAAGGAAGCGACCTACAATGTCAGGTTTCACAAGAATTGACAAATTAGACCAAAATCAAGGCTGAATGGGGTCCCGAGTTCTCTGGCACGGATCAGTGAGCAGTCGATGATGTTCCTTCACTTTAATGGGCCTAACTTACTCATCTTAAGCCCAATTAAGGCATATGATACCTTGTTGGAAAGCTTATTCAGAGGCCCTTAATTTGGTCTAGGGTTAGGTCGGGATTAATAAGCAAAAATAGCAGTTTACAGCCGTACAAGCCAGAGAGAGACAGAAATTAGACAACTTTTACAATCATTGTTTTTGGTTTTACATTATTGGGCTTAATTGCTAAACATTGTTAATTTTCGGATTTTTCACTCTTCCTGACCTTGTTGCCTTGCGCAGAGCATAACTAGAGCTACAGATTTCGGATTTTGGTGATCTTGCTGACCCTAGAAAGATAAGGAAGAGACCCACAATTTCATATTTCCAAAGAATTATCAAATTAGGCCAAAATCAAGGCTAAATTGGATCCCGAGTTCTCTATCACGGATCAGTGCGCAGTCCATGATGTTCCTTCACTTAAATGGGGCTAACTTACTAATCTTAAGCCCAATTAAGGCATATGATACCTTGTTGGAAAGCTTATTCAGAGGCCCTTAATTTGGTCTAGGGTTAGGTCAGGATTAATAACCAAAAATAGCAGTTTACAGCCGTACAAGCTAGAGAGAGAGGGAAATTAGACAACTTTTACAATCATTGTTTTTGGTTTTACATTATTGGGCTTAATTGGGCATAATTTCTAAACATTGTTAATTTTCGGATTTTTCACTCTTCCTGACCTTGTTGCCTTGTCCAGAGCATAACTATAGCTACAGATATCGGATTTTGATGATCTTGCTGTCCCTAGAAAGATAAGGAAGGGACCTACAATTTCAGGTTCACAAGAATTGTCAAATTATTCCAAAATCAAGGCTAAATTGGGTCCCGAGTTCTCTGGCGCGGATCAGTTCGTAGTCCATGATATTCCTTCACTTAAATGGGCCTAACTTACTAATCTTAAGCCCAATTAAGGCATATGATACCTTGTTGTAAAGCTTATTGTTGAGTCACCGGCAAGTGTACCGGGTCGTCGTAAGTAATAAACACGGTAAGTAATTACCGAGGTCGAACACAGGGATTGGGCTACCAATTCTACCAATTTGCAAGAAATTCGATACATTTGACCAAGTAAAATCAAGTGGTTGAGAAAAGATAGAAAATAGGATCGCAATTTAAATCAACAAATCAATGAGAGATAAAGTAGGTAGCGATAACATGAGATGAGAATTAAAATCTGGATTAAACATCTAAGGTCACAAATCCACCTACCCAATCATGCATAGTACCCAAGTGATGATGATCCTCTCCCCCTAAGTTCAATTGCAATGTCAACCATGACCCCCAAATTCTTCTAATGACACTATCGTGCTCAATAGGACGTATTCAACGATTGAGTTAATTACTTGCTACGGTCTCATAACCCAATCATCAAACTCTATTAAATCTTGTTCCCTATAAGGTTGCACTGATCTCCTACTCACTCTCGTGCAATATTCAATCAGTGATCCCAATTCAAGTTCTAAACGTGAATTGCCTATCAAGCCTCATCACGTTAACTAGTCAATCATGCAAGCTTACGATCAAAGCAATAAATTCAGAATTGGAAAACATGAATTGAGGAAAAGGATGGAAACATACATCACATTGAATGCTACACCCTCATGGGTGGTTTCATTGATCCCTCAGACAAGGGAATTAGTTCCTCATACTTGTAACAACGCACAAACAATTGGAGTTCATCATAATTGTCAAATAGGAAAAGAATTAGGGAGACGCGGCTCCAGAGAATAAGGATTCGTCAAAAAACCGATCTAAAACAAGTGGTGAACAAAAAAGGTTCCAATCTGACCTAAAACAGCCTATAAATAGGGGTTCTGGGTCTCGCCCGCTCGCGGGGCGAGCAAGCTCTCGCGAGGCGAAATTCAGTTTTGGCTCCATCTTGATTTGAATACTCGCGAGGCGAGATGGTGATTCGCGAGGCGAGACAGAAGGGTGATATCTCTCCGCACAGTCAGGGCCTTCGGCTCGCACGAAAGGATGACTTCTCCGGCACAATGGCCTTCCGAGCTCGCGAGGAGAGATCCTATTTCGCGAGGTGAAACTTCTAGAATTGTTTTTCCATTGTTTTCTTCATTTTCCTTGACTCTAAGAGCTTCACTTTTACCCTGAAACAATAAAAGGAAATGAAAAGCGTAATTCTACTCAAAATAAACTAAAAACTACTAAAAATGCATTAAATGAATCAAATCCTAACTTAGGAACAAAACAAGGCCAATTTGGGAGATTAGCGAGGTTGACTCGCCCAATTAGGCACAAAATCTACCCCTTTTCTAGCTGGAAACTAGATGAGCCAGAGGCTTATCAAAACACCCCAAACTTAAACCTTGCTTGTCCCCAAGTATACTAAAACTCAAAAAGACTCAACACTTGGCAAGCTTAAAAGATTCAATCAATTTTTTGCACAAATTTCATGCAATTTAACACAACATTTTTTCTTCAATGTTTTCCCCCTTGCAACAATGTAATCCCCACATTCATTTACTTTAAACAATTGAGAATTCCATCGTTCATGCAATCAGTAATCTGAGTTGAGGATCCAAGTGACACACAAAAGGGAGATCACCAAATTCAAACAATTGCCTTCCTGACAAAGGCATTTAATATTTCACTCATTCGCTCAATTTGTCTAAGCTAGAAACATTCACTCTATTTCACAATTCAAGAGCACCTTCCAAGGATTTGATTTTCATCTAAACAAAGTTCCCACAAAAATATGTATGCATCATCAAAAGGTCTTTCATAGGTTGTAATGATGCCTAGCTCAAGGTAAGATATTCAAAGGATAGAGGCTTAGTCCCTAGGATCAATGAGAGCATGAAACTAGCATTGCAACAATTGAATTTACTCTCATATTATTATTCTATTCCTTGCATTGGGTGGCTACAAACCTATTCCTTTTTATACTTTTTTCACTTTGCCCTTTTTGGCATATATTCAATATTTTTCATCACATTTTTTTTTCTCAAGCCTTCGGCTCTTAATTTTGCTTTTCTTTTTCTCAACTATGATTCATGAACTTTGTAGCCACCCCAAACTTAGTTCCACAACAACACTCACAAAGCTAAAATTCCATGCTCTCCTAAATCCTAGGACAGGGGAAAATCATGGTTTTTCTGAGTTAATGGCTTGTAATGTAAGGTCATCAAGAACAATAGGCTTCAAGGCTCAATGTGGCTAACTAGGGATCATTCATCAAGGTTGGTTCAATTTATGGCCAAGTAGTTATTTCAAAGAAAAATTGCCTAGATCATTTGATGCAACATATAAATATGCAAACCATGCACAGATTCAAGCAAATCCTAGAAGGTGTAACTTAAAAGTGATTCACACAATTAAAACAATGTTGGAGGCTCAAATTTCTCCTGGACATTTTTGCAAATTGTTTGACCGAGATACAATTCCTAGTGAGTGCACCCCTTCACCCCCAAACTTGTCATAAATCAAGCAATCACAATAAAATTTCTCAAAGTTCAATTTTCAATTTTTCACATGGGGATCAAATTTTTGATTTTCAGAACCTAGGGGAAAATCATCAAGGGTCAACATAATTCATGCAGTCAATCTATGCTAAATTTAATTAAAATCCACCAAGCTTGCCGACACAACACTCACACACATACTCTTGATCTTCTCAAATTATTCAAGAGCGAAATTCAAAAACAAATGGAAAAAGGGAAAGAAAACAAAAACAAAGCAATTGGTTCCCCCCCCACACTTAAGGCACACATTGTCCTCAATGAAAGAACATAAATATAAAATAAGAGTGAGGAAAGGATATATAGCTTGGATTGCCTCCCAAGTAGCGCTTGTTTAACGTCCCAAGCCTCGACTCAAGTCACCCCTAAGGGTTAATCCGAGAAGAAGAACTTGCTTCCTTTGTTGATTAGTCCAACCCTGCGGAACCACATTTGAAGATTTGAAGTTGGCCATGTCCACGAACCAAGGAGAGAAATTTTCAATGAGTGCAAACAGTTTTTCATCGGGAAATTCTTCCTTGATGTCTAACAATTCCTCCCCTCGGTGTCGGGATTGACCAACCTAGATAAGTGGTCCGCCACACCATTGTCGGATCCCTTCCCGTCCTTAATCTCTAGATCAAATTCCTGCAAAAGAAGAATCCACCGAATTAATCTAGGTTTGGCCTCTTGTTTTGTCATCAAGTGTTTTATGGCCGCATGATCGGTGAAAACAACAATCTTAGACCCCACAATATAGGATCTAAACTTATCCAAAGCAAAAACCACAGCAAGTAGTTCCTTTTTAGTGGTGGAATAATTAGCTTGTGCCTCATTCAAAACTTTACTTGCGTAATAAATGACATGAGTTAACTTTTCCACCCTTTGTCCTAAAACAGCCCCCACCGCATAATCACTAGCATCACACATGATTTCAAATGGTAAATTCCAATTAGGTGCAGTGATTATGGGTACAGTGACAAGCATATTTTTCAAAATAGTGAAGGCATTTAGACAAGAAGCATTAAACTCAAAGGATACATCCTTCGCAAGAAGGTCACAAAGCGGCTTTGCGATTTTGGCGAAGTCCACGATGAATCTCCGATAGAACCCGGCATGACCCAAGAAACTCCTCACCCCCTTTACATTGGTTGGTGGGGAAAGCTTCTCAATCAACTCAATCTTGGCTTTATCAACCTCAATCCCCCTTTGGGAGATTTTGTGCCCCAAGACTATACCTTCCTTGACCATGAAGTGGCATTTCTCCCAATTGAGCACAAGGTTAGTCTCTTGGCGCCTTTTAAGCACCAAAGTCAAGTTCTTCAAGAAATTGTCATATGAGGTCCCAAAGACCGAGAAGTCATCCATGAACACCTCAATGTATTTCTCCACCATGTCCGAGAAAATAGAAAGCATGCACCTTTGGAAAGTAGCAAGAGCGTTGCACAATCCAAAGGGCATCTTCCTATAGGCAAAGACTCCATAGGGACAAGTGACGGCCGTCTTCTCTTGGTCTTGAGGATCCACCACAATTTGATTATAGCCGGAGTAACCATCTAAGAAACAATAGTACTCATATCCGGCTAACCTTTCAAGCATTTGATCAATGAAGGGAAGAGGGAAGTGATCCTTCCTTGTTGCCTCATTTAGCCTTCTATAATCGATACATACTCTCCACCCCATGATGGTCCTTGTTGGGATCAATTCATTGCTTTCATTGACCACCACTTGGTTGCATCACCTTTCTTTGGGACCACATGAATTGACTAACCTAATTGCTATCCGAGATTGGATAGATGATTCCGGCATCTAAAAGTTTAATCACTTCCTTATGCACAGCTTCTTTCATGATGGGATTTAACCGTCTTTTGTGGTTGAACCACCGCTTATAATCATCCTCCATCAAAATCTTATGCATGCATAGGGAAGGGCTTATACCTTTTAGGTCCCAAATCTTCCACCCAATGGCGGATTTGTGTTCCCTAAGAACTCTCAATAGCTTTTCTTCTTCATCCTTTTTCAAGGCATTGCTAATGATTACCGGATGTTGTCCCTCCTCCCCAAGAATGCATACCATAAGTGGGTTGGGAGTTGCTTCAACTCCGGTCCTTTGTTATCTTCTTCCATTCCTTCGTTGTTGAGCTTTGCCTTTGCACATTCATCCTTTGGGAGACTTGGTAAGGCTTCCATGTTTTTTAAGCACTTAAGATAGTCCTCATCCCCCAAAGGGTCTTCTTCCTCACTATCATCATCATGGGATTCTACCAACACTTGTGCAAGTGAGGAACCATGGGCTTCTCTAGTGGCCCTTGCCTTGACAATTGAGTCGACCATATCCACTGATACACACATCCGACCTCTCGTAGGGGTGCTTCATTACTTCAAAGACATTGAAGACTACATTCTCATCTTGCACTCTTAGGGTGAGTTTCCTTGTTGCACATCTATCAAAGCACTCCCGGTTGCCAAGAAGGGCCTACCTAATATGAGAGGGATCTCGCATCTTCATCCATATCAAGCACCACAAAATCCTCCGAAAATATGAACTTGTCCACCTTCACTAACAAATCTTCGACCACCCCCTAAGGATATTTTATAGAACGATCGGCTAGTTGGAGTGACATCCGTGTATCTTTGGCTTCTTTGATCCCCAACTTCTTCATCATAGAGAGGGATATCAAGTTGATGCTTTCCCCTAGATCACACAACGCCTTTCCTAGAGTCATCTCCCCAATGGCGCATGGTATAGAAAAAGAACCAGGATCCTTCAACTTTGGAGGTAGTTTTCTTTGAAGAATGGCACTACACTCCTTGGTCAAAGTAACCGTTTCCTCATCCACTATTTTCCGCTTCTTGGAGAGAAGCTCCTTCATAAACCGAGCATAAGATGGCATTTGTTCCAAGACTTCCGCAAATGGAATGTTAATTTGAAGTTTGCTGAAGACATCAAGGAATTTATTGGACTGTTTATCTTGTAGAGGCTTCTTCAATCTTTCGTGGATATGGTACCTTCATGTAGGGCGGGAGGTCTTTGGGTTCAACCCACTTCTTTTTTCGGACTCTTCATCTACAAGTTTTAACCGTCCCCCGTGATCCGGTGCCTTGTCACTTGCCAACTCCTCTTTCTTAGGTTGCTCTTCCTCAACATGTGGCTGTTCCGAGGCCTCAACTTCCTGAGAACTAGTTGCACCCCTGTTAGATCCCAACACCCTACCGCTTCTAGTTGCTACGGCATTGCATTGGTTTTTAGGGTTGTTCTCGGTATCACCTGGGAAAGTGCCTGGGAGACGCTCATTTAGTTGCTTTGCGAGCTGAGCCATGTGCGTCTCTAGATTCTGAATTGCCGACCCTGTATGAGTTGCCAACTTGTCAATGGCTGTGCTTGTATTGATTGACAACTTCTCTCAATTGCCGCATTCGTCTTTTCTAGATCCAATTCCCAAGGTTGCCTTCCACCATCTGTTGTTTGCGATTGATTAGGCCCTGGAAAAGCCTGCTGAGTATTGCATTGATGGATTCCATAGTTTGGCCTCTGATTCTGTTGAGGTTGTTGTTGCTCGGCTAGACCACCACTAGCATTACTCCAAGCGAAACCCGGATGGCCTCTCCTCATATAACCCTTATTCTGATTCTCGACCGTAATCATTATGTACTTCCTCCGATAGTAGTTCTGGGTACACTCATAGAAATTGTGGCATGAGTCCACATGTTCTTGAGAGAAGTTGAACGGACAACTCTGAATGTCATGATCTCCATTAAAATTATCACAACCCGGAGGCATTCCTTCGTGTATCACATTAACCTTTTTGTTCCCAGACAATGCCGCATTTTGCATCTTCAACAATTTATTCTGCTCTAGAATGGCTTCTATTATTGCAAAACCGACTCCACTTGAGGTTTCCCTACCACGGTTGTAATCATTGTTCGACATCTTCTCCAATAACGCCCATCCATCCTCAACGATAAATAAGAAAAGGAACCGCCGCCGCGGCATCACAAATCATCTCGGTAGCGCCCCTTAACCCGTTAAAGAAATGTTGAACCTTGAGACCGGGGTCAAAGAAGGCGAAGGACATCTTCTCAAGAGCACATTGTACCTCTCCCAAGCTTCATTATAAGATTCATCTTCTGCTCTGAAAGATGTGACGGCTACTCTTGCTTGTGCCGCTTTCGAGGAGGAAAATATTTAATGAGGAACTTTGGGCCATTTGCTCCCATGTTGTGATACTGCAATGCGATCCAAGTCACAAACCAAACGCTAACGGTATCCCCAAGAGAGAGAGGGAATAGCCGCAAGAAAAACTCATCTTGAGAGACTCCTCTTGTCTTCCGTGATGTCACAAGCTTCAAGGAAGCGAGTGATGTGTCTATGAGGGCCTTGTTAGCCACCCCCATCAAATTGATTCTCATGGATCCGGGCGTGACACATCCTTCCACTCGAAGGAATCTGTATTGAGGTTGCCCTCACGATAGAAGAAGCACAATCATCCAAATTGGGTAGATTGTACTCAAGAGAGAGGCTTGTAAGGAGGAGGGTTTGCTTCGGTCATACTCTCAAAATTAATTGCTTCAAGCCTCTTTCGTTCTCGACTTCTTTCCTTAATCGCTTCTCGGTCTTGGTGATCTCCGAATCAAATAGCAAGTCTTCTTGTGAAAGGGTACTCGCATACAACAACTAGGCAAGACCAAGTGGAATCAAAGAAGTAGAGAGAAATAATAGTAAATAAATAACAGAAAATAAATATAAAAATAGCTTAAACAAATAATCAAACTTCCCAAAATTAGGAAAATTGGTTGTGCTAATCCCCCAACAACGGCCATTAAAACTTGTTGAGTCACCCGCAAGTGTACCGGTCATCGTAAGTAATAAACACTAAGGTAATTACCGAGGCTGGACACGGGGATTGGGCTACCAATTCTACCAATTTGCAAGAAATTCGACACGTTTGACCAAGTAAAATCAAGTGGTTGAGAAGAGAGAGAAAATAGGATCGCAATTTAAATCAACAAATCAATGAGAGATAAAGTAGGTAGCGATAAGATGAGATGAGAATTAAAATCTGAATTAAACATCTAAGGTCACAAATCCACCTACCCAATCATGCATAGTACCCAAGTGATGATGATCCTCTCCCTAAGTTCAATTGCAATGTCAACAAGGACCCCCAAATTCTTCTAATGACACTATCGTGCTCAATAGGACGTATTCAACGATTGAGTTAATTACTTGCTACGGTCTCATAATCCAATCATCAAACTCTATTAAATCTTGTTCCCTATAAGGTTGCACTGATCTCCTACTCACTCTCGTGCAATATTCAATCAATGATCCCAATTCAAGTTCTAAACGCGAATTGCTTATCAAGCCTCATCACGTTAACGAGTCAATCATGCATGCTTATGATCAACGCAATAAATTCGGGGATTGGAAAACATGAATTGAGGAAAAGGATGGAAACATACATCACATTGAACGCTACACCGTCATGGGTGGTTTCATTGATCCCTTAGACAAGGGAATTAGTTCCTCATGCTTGTAACAACGCACAAACAATTGGAGTTCATCATAATTGTCAAATAGGAAAAGAATTAGGGAGACGCAGCTCCGCAGAATAGGATTCGCCAAAAACTGATCTAAAACAAGTGGTGAACAAAAGGGTTCCAATCGACCTAAAACAGCCTATAAATAAGGGTTCTGGTCTCGCCCGCTCATGGGCGAGCAAGCTCGCGAGGCGAAATTCAGTTTTGGCTCCATCTTGATTTGAATACTCGCGAGGCGAGATGGTGATTCGCGAGGCGAGACAGAAAGGGTGACATCTCCTGCACAATCAGGGCCTTCGGCTCGCGAGGCGAGATGGTAATTCGCGAGGCGAGACAGAAAGGTGACTTCTCCGCACAAGTCATGCCTTCAGGGCTCGCGAGGCGAGATCCTGTTTTGCGAGACAAAACTTCCGTAATTGATTTTCCACCGCTTTCTTCATTTTCCGGACTCTAAGAGCTTCACTTTTAACCCGAAACAATAAAAGGAAACGAAAAGCGTAATTCTACTCAAAATAAACTAAAAACTACTAAAAATGCATTAAACAAATCAAATCCTAACTTAGGAACAAAACAAGGCCAATTTGGGAGATTAGCAAGGTTGACTCGCCCAATTAGGCACAAAATCTACCCCTTTTCTAGCCGGAAACTAGATGAGCCGTAGGCTTATCAATTATTCAGAGACCCTTAATTTGGTCTAGGGTTAGGTCGGGATTAATAAGCAAAATAGCAGATTACGGCCGCACAAGCCAGAGAGAGACGAAAATTATACAACTTTTACAATCATTGTTTTTGCTTTTACATTATTGGTCATAATTGCTAAACATTGTTAATTTTCGGATTTTTCACTCTTCCTAACCTTGTTGCCTTGTGCAGAGCATAACTAGAGCTACAGATATCGGATTTTGATGATCTTGCTGTGCCTAGAAAGATAAGGAAGGGACCTACAATTTCGGGTTCACAAGAATTGTCAAATTAGTCCAAAATCAAGGCTAAATTTGGTCCCGAGTTCTCTAGCTCGGATCGGTCAGCAGTCCATGATGTTCCTTCAATTAAATGGGCCTAACTTACTAATCTTAAGCCCAATTATGGCATAGGATACCTTGTTGGAAAGCTTATTCAGCGGCCCTTAATTTTTTCTAGGGTTAGGTCGGGATTAATAAGCATAAATAGCAGTTTACAACCGCACTAAGCCAGAGAGACGGAAATTAGAAAACTTTTACAATCATTATTTTTGCTTTTACATTGTTGGGCTTAATTGGCCTTAATTGTTAAACATTGTTAATTTTCGGATTTTTCACTCATCGTGACCTTGTTGCCTTGCGCAGAGCACAACTAGATCTACAGATATCAGATTTTGATGATCTTGCTGTCCCTAGAAAGAAAAGAAAGAGACCTACAATTTCAGGTTTCACAAGAATTGTCAAATTAGGCCAAAATCAAGGCTAAATTGGGTCCTGAGTTCTCGCCCCGGATCAAGTCGCATCCATGATGTTCCTTCACTTAAATTGGCCTAACTTACTAATCTTAAGCCCAATTAAGGCATATGATACCTTGTTGCAAAGCTTATTCAGAGGCCCTTAATTTGGTCTAGGGTTAGGTTAGGATTAATAAGCAAAAATAGCAGTTTACAGCAGCACAAGCCAGAGAGGGACAGAAATTAGACAACTTTTACAGTCATTGTTTTTGCTTTTACATTATTGGGCATAATTGCTAAACATTGTTAATTTTCGGATTTTTCACTCTTCCTGACCTTGTTGCCTTGTGCAGAGCAAAACTAGAGCTACATATATCGGATTTTGATGATCTTGTGTCCCTAGAAAGATAAGGAAGGGACCTACAATTTCAGGTTCACAAGAATTGTCAAATTATTCCAAAATCAAGGCTAAATTTTGTCCGAGTTCTCTGGCTCGGATCGGTCGCAGTCCATGATGTTCCTTCACTTAAATGGGCCAAACTTACTCATCTTAAGCCCAATTAAGTCATATGATACCTTGTTGGAAAGCTTATTCGGAGGCCCTTGATTTGGTCTAGGGTTAGGTCGGGATTAATAAGCATAAATAGCAGTTTACAGCCTCACGAGCTAGAGGGAGAAGGAAATTAGACAACTTTTACAATCATTGTTTTTGCTTTTACATTATTGGGCATAGTTGCTAAATATTGTTAATTTTCGGATTTTTCACTCTTCCTGACCTTGTAGCCTTGCGCAGAGCATAACTAGAGCTACAGATATCGGATTTTGGTGATCTTGCTGTCCCTAGAAAGATAAGGAAGAGACCTACAATTTCAGTTTTGCCATGAATTGTCAAATTAGGCCAACCTCAAGGCTAAATTGGGTCCCGAGTTCTCTGGCGCAGATCAGTGCGCAGTTCTTGATGTTCCTACACTTAAATGGGCCTAACTTACTCATCTTAAGCCCAATTGAGGCATATGATACCTTGTTGGAAAGCTTTTTCAAAGGCCCTTAATTTGGTCTAGGTTAGGTCAGGATTAATTAGCATAAATAGCAGTTTACAGACGCACAAGCCAGAGAGAGATGAAAATTAGACAAATTTTACAATCATTGTTTTTGATTTTACATTATTGGACTTAATTGCTAAACATTGTTAATTTTCGGATTTTTCACTCATCCCGACCTTGTTCCCTTATGCAGAGCATAACTGGTGCTATAGATATCGGATTTTGTTGATCTTGCTGTCCCTAGAAAGAGAAGGAAGGGACCTACAATTTCAGGTGTCACAAGAATTGTCAAATTATGCCAAAATCAAGGCTAAATTGGGTCCCGAGTTCTCTTCCGCGCGGATCAGTGCCAGCATCCATGATGTTCCTTCACTTAAATGGGCCTAACTCACTAATCTTAAGCCCAATTATGGCATATGATACCTTGTTGGAAAGCTTATTCAGGAGGCCCTTAATTTGGTCTAGGGTTAGGTCGGGATTAATAATCATAAATAGCAGTTTAAAGCGGACATGCCGAGAGAGAGATGGAAATTAGACAACTTTTACAAACATTGTTTTTGCTTTTACATTATTGGGCTTAATTAGGCTTAATTGCTAAACAATGTTAATTTTCGGATTTTTCACTCATCCTAACCTTGTTGCCTTACATAAACCATAACTAGTGCTACGGATATCGGATTTTGGTGATCTTGCTGTCCCTAGAAAGATAAGGAAGAGACCTACAATTTCGGGTGTCAAAGAATTGTCAAATTAGGCCAAAATCAAGGCTAAATTGGGTCCCGAGTTCTCTGGGCGCGGATCAATGCGCAATCCATGATGTTCCTTCACTTAAATGGGCCTAACTTACTCATCTTCAGCCCAATTAAGGCATATGATACATTGTTGGAAAGCTTATTCGGAGGCCCTTAATTTGGTCTAGGGTTAGGTCAGGATTAATAAGAGAAATGGACTTTTAGGTCATATAGACCGAATCGCCAATTTGTACTTCTTTGTGCTTTACATAATTGAGCCTAATTGCTAAACATTGTTTTTTTTGGATTTTTCACTCATCCCGACCTTGTTGCCTTTGCAGAAGCATAACTAGAGCTATAGATATCGGATTTTGGTGATTCTGTTGTCCCTAGAAAGATAAGGAAGAGACCTACAATTTCAGGTTTCACAAGAATTGTCAAATTATGCCAAAATCAAGGCTAAATTTGGTCCCGAGTTCTTCAGCGCGATTAGCGCAGTCCATTATGTTCCTTCACTTAAATGGGCCTAACTTACTCATCTTAAGCCCAATTAAGGCATATGATACCTTGTTGGAAAGCTTATTCAGAGGCCCTTAATTTGGTCTAGGGTTAGGTCATGATTAAAAAGCATAAATAGGATTTTACAGCCGCACAAGACAGAGAGAGAAGGAAATTAGACTACTTTTATAATCATTGTTTTTGCGTTTACATTATTGGGCTTAATTGCTAAACATTGTTAATTTTCGGATTTTTCACTCATCTTAACCTTGTTGCCTTGTGCAGAGCATAACTAGAGCTATAGATATCGGATTTTGGTGATCTTGCTGTCCCTAGAAAAACAAGGAAGAGACCTACAATTTCATTTTTCATAAGAATTGTCAAATTCGGCCAAAATCAAGGCTAAATTGGGTCCCGAGTTCTCTGGCACGGATCAAGGCAGCAGTCATTATGTTCCTTCACTTAAATGGGCCTAACTTACTCATCTTAAACCCAATTAAGGCATATGATACCTTGTTGGGAAGCTTATTAGGCCCTATTTGGTCTAGGGTTAGGTCTAATTAACATAAATACAGTTTCCCTCCCAAGTCGAGAGAGAGGTAGACAACTTTTACAATCATTGTTTTTGCTTTTACATTATTGGGCTTAATTCTAAACATTGTTAATTTTCGGATTTTTCACTCATCCCGACCTTGTTGCCTTGCGCAGAGCATAACTAGTGCTACAGATGTCGGATTTAGGTGATCTTGTTGTCCCTATAAAGATAAGGAAGAGACATACAATTTCAGTTTTCACAAGACTTGTCAAATTAGGCCAAAATCAAGACTAAATTTGGTCCCGAGTTCTCTTGCGCGGATCAAGACGCTGTCCATGATGTTCCTTCACTTAAATGGGCCTAACTTACTCATCTTAAGCCCAATTAAGGCAAATGATACCTTGTTACAAAGCTTATTCAGAGGTCCTTAATTTGGTCTAGGGTTAGGTCAGGATTAATAAGCATAAATAGCAGTTGACAGCCTTACAAGCCAGAGAGAGACGGAAATTAGACTACTTTTATAACCATTGTTTTTGCTTTTACATTATTGGGCATAATTGCTAAACATTGTTAATTTTTGGATTTTTCACTCATCCTGACCTTGTTGCCTTGCGCAGAGCATAACTAGAGCTACAGATATCGGATTTTGGTGATCTTGCTGTCCCTAAAAAGATAAGGAAGAGACCTATAATTTCAGGTGTCACAAGAATTATCAAATTAGGCCAAATTCAAGGCTATATTTTGTTCGGAGTTCTCTGGCGCGGATCAGTGCGCAGTTCATGATGTTCCTTCACTTAAATGGGCCTAACTTACACATCTTAAGCCCAATTAAGGCATATGATGCCTTGTTGGAAAGCTTATTCAGAGGCCCTTGATTTGGTCTATTGTTAGGTCAGGATTTATAAGCAT